>JAAAKG020189432.1:0-24844 GCA_010014905.2 Druon quercuslanigerum | reverse complement strand
TCCCAATATTTAAAAATTATTCCAAATATTCGAAAAAGATTTCAATGATTTCTCAAAGATGTAAAATATTTTACAAAGATTTCAAATATTTTACAAAGATTTCAAATATTTGATAAATGTTTCAAAAATGTTACAAACTTATAAAATATTTCACAATCATATTAATTATTTCCCAACGATTGAAAGGATTTTAAAAAGATTTCCAATATTTTACCAAGATTTCCAATATTTCAATTATTGAATAAAGATTTTGCATGGATTAAAAAGATTTCAACAATTTCACAGATATTTCCAAATATTTGGAAAAGATTTCAGATACATTAAGAAGATTTGATAAAGACCTCAATTATTTCACAAAGATTAATGGTAGATTTTTGGAAAAATTCAAACGATCTGATGTGTATTATTCATGAAGTCTTTCGCTTTATTTTTAAAAAACTCTTGCAAACAAAAAACTTTAATAGACAGAATATTTGTTTCCTAATTTTTCTTTAAATCTGTTGATTAGTGTAAAGTGGGCTACTAGATATTATGAAAAAATTGCTAATGCGATTAGTCGTTATATTTAATAATATGAACAAGAAAAACGAATTTCTACATAGTAAGAAAATGTTTAAAACTGTATGTATAATAATTATAAAAAATTAATGAATGAAAAACAAGAAAAACAGAAAAGTTAAATAAAACGCCGCGATGATTTGACATTCCTAACTCTATTGAAACCAGAAGAAAGCCAGACTGATGAATTTTTAACACGACCTAGATTGTTGCCATTTTTTCACTTGTACATTTTTAAAATTTTCCATTGAAAAATTGCTATTCTTTTGGAAATATTTTTTAAATGATTTGTCTCTCAATACATTTCTTAAATTTGAAATTTTTTTATAAAAGCCTAATGTTAGCATAGATATGCTAGAAGTGAGCAGCATACAATACAAATTTAAATTCCATTTTATAACTGAATGACCCAAATTCCTTTCAAATGTCTCTAGGCCTAAAAAAACATCTGGTGTCTACTAAAAATATATTTACAGTATTTATGATATTCTAACATAATCAGCATGCAGCAAGTAGATAATGCATTTCTGAAATTTAAAAAAAATCAAAGTTCATATTCAATCTGCAAAGCACGAAATTATCTGTGGGGGAATTGGAAAAATCCCTGATAATAAAGTGACGACTGAAAATATCCCGAATAATAAAATTCACGAATAATAAAATTGCCTAAAAATAAAAATACCGAATATTAAAATTCGCAAACCCAACACTCTAAAATTCCCGAATAATAAAATTCTCCAATGACAACATTCCCAAATTCGAAAATTCCCGAATATAAAATTGCCGAAAAATAAAAATACAGAATTAAAAAATTCCGGAAAAATAAAATTCCCGAATAATAAAATTCACGACAGTTTATAATATTACCGAATCGGAAAATTCCAGAATGATAAAATTCCCGAACGAAAATTCCCGAATTATAAAATATCCGTATTGGAAAACTCCCGAATTGTACAATTCCCGAATTTAATTTTTCGGGATTTTTCAGTCGTTCCTTAATTATTAGGGAATTTTCATATTCGGTATTTTTATTTTTTGACAATTTTATTATTCACGAATTTTCCAACTCGGTATGTATTTTTATTTTTCGGCAATTTTATTATTCGGGAATTTTACATTGTTGGGAATTTCATTTTTCGGGATTTTTCAGTTGCCCCTTTATTATTAGGGAATTTTCCAATTTGGTATTTTTATTTTTCGGCAATTTTACTATTCGAGAATTTCACAGTGCCGGGCATTTTTTCGGGATTTTTCAGTCGTTCCTTTCTTATCAGGGAATTTTCCAATTCGGGAATTATATTATTCGTGAATATTTCAAATTGGTATTTTTATTTTTCGGGAATTTTACATTGCCGGGAATTTTATTTTGCGGTATGTTTCAGTCGTCCCTTTATTATTAGGGAATTTTCCAATTCGGCAATTATATTATTTGGGAATTTTCCAATTCGGTATTTTTATTTTTCAGCAATTATATAATTCGGGAATTTTCCAATTCGGTATTTTTATTTTTCAGCAATTATATAATTCGGGAATTTTCCAATTTGGTATTTTAATTTTTCGGCACTTGTATTATTCACGAATTTTAATATTCGTGAATTTTCCAATTTGGTATTTTAATTTTTCGGCAATTTAATTATTCGCGATTTTTTAAGGTGTCCCTTTATTATAAAGGAATTTTCCAATTCGTGACTTTTCTTTTCCCGTAATATTATAAACTGACGCAAATCTTATTATTAGGAAATTTTCCAATTCATGAATTTCCCAATTCGGGAATTTTATAATTCGGGAATTTTATCATCGGAGAATTTTATTATTCGGGAATATCACAGTGTCGAGAATTTTATTTTTCGTCCATTTTATTATTCGGGAATTTTCCAATTCGAGAATCTTATCATGTCTGGAGTTTTATTTTTAGAGATTTTTCACTCGTCCCTTTATTATTAGGGAATTTTCCAATTCGGGAATTATATTATTCGTTATTTTCATTTTTCGGCAAATATATTATTTACGAATTTTAATATTCGTGAATTTTCCAACTCGGTGTTTTTTTCGGCAATTTTATAATTCGGGAATTTCACAATAGCGGGAATTTCATTTTTCCGGGATTTTTCATTCGTCCCTTTATTATTCGGAAATTTTCCAATTCGGGAATTATATAATTCTGGAAATTTCCAATTTGGTATTTTAATTACTCGAAAATTTTATTACTCGCGAATGTTAAAATTAGGGAATCTTTCAATTCGGTAATTTTATTATTCAAGAATTTTACTGTGTCTGCAATTTTATTTTTCGGGATTTTTCAGTTGTCCCTTTATTATAAGGGAATTTTCCAATTCGGGATTTTTTAAATTCGGTAATATCATAAACTGACGTAAATTTTATTATCAGGAAATTTCCCAACTCGGGAATTATATTATTGGGGAATTTTCCAATTCGGTATTTTTATTTTTCTGCAATTGTATTATTCACGAATTTTAATATTCGTGAATTTTCCAACTCGGTATTTTTATTTTTCGGCAGTTTTATAATTCGGAAATTTTACAATGGCGGGAATTTCATTTTTCGGGATTTTTTAGTCGTTCTTTTATTATTCGGAAATTTTTCAAATCGGTATTTTAATTTCTCGGCAATTTTATTACTCGCGAATGTTAAAATTAGGGAATTTTCCAATTCGGTAATTTCATTATTCGGGAATTTTACTGTGTCTGCAATTTTATTTTTCGGGATTTTTCAATCGACCCTTTATTATTAGGGAATTTTCCAATTCGGGAATTTTTTAAATCGGTAATATCATAAACTGACGTAAATTTTATTATCAGGGAATTTCCCAATTCGGAAATTATATTTTTAGTGAATTTTCCAATTCGGGAATTATATAATTCGGTCAATTTCTAATTTGGTATTTTAATTTTTCGGAAATTTTATTACTCGCAAATGTTAAAATTAGGGAATTTTCCTATTCGGTGATTTTATTATTCGGGAATTTTTCAATTCGGTATTTTTATTTTTCCGCAATTTTGTAATTCGGGAATTTTAAAATGGCGGGAATTTCATTTTTCGGGATTTTTCAGTCGTCCCTTTATTATTCGGAAATTTTCCAATTCGGGAAATTTCCAATTTGGTATTTTAATTTCTCGAAAATTTTATTTCTCGCGAATGTTAAAATTAGGGAATTTTCCAATTCGGGAAATTTCCAATTTGGTATTTTCATTTCTCGGAAATTTTATTTCTCGCGAATGTTAAAATTAGGGAATTTTCCAATTCGGCAATTTTATTATTCGGGAATTTTACAATGGCGGGAATTTCATTTTTCGGGATTTTTCCGTCGTCCCTTCATTATTCGGAAATTTTCCAATTCGGGAATTTTTTTATTCGGTAATATCATAAACTGACGTAAATTTTATTATTAGGGAATTTTCCAATTCTGGAATTACATAATTCGGGAAATTTCCAATTTGGTATTTTAATTTCTCGGAAATTTTATTACTTGCGAATTTAATATTCGTGTATTTCCCAGCTCGGTATTTTTATTTTTCGGCAATTTCATTTTTCGGGATTTTTCAGTCGTCCCTTTATTATTGGAAAATTTCCCAATTCGGGAATTATATCATTCGGGAAATTTCCAATTTGGTATTTTAATTTCTCGGAAATTTGATTACTCGCGAATGTTAAAATTAGGGAATTTTCCAATTCGGTGATGTTATCATTCGGGAATTTTACTGTGTCTGCAATTTTATTTTTCGGGATTTTTCAGTCGTCCCTTTATTATAAGGGAATTTTTCAATTCGGGATTTTTTTAATTCGGTAATATCATAAACTGACGTAAATTTATTATCAGGGAATTTCCCAATTCGGGAATTATATTATTAGGGAATTTTCCAATTCGGTAATTTTATTATTCGGGAATTTTACTGTGTCTGCAATTTTATTTTTCAGGATTTTTCAGTCGTCCCTTTATTATCAGGGACTTTTCCAATTCGGGAATTATATAATTCGGGAATTTTCCAATTTGGTATTTTAATTTTTCGGCAATTTAATTATTCGCGATTTTTTTCAGGCGTCCCTTTATTATTTATTTTCCAATTCATGAATTTTCCAATTCGGGAATTTTATAATTCGGGAATTTTATGATCGGAGAATTTCATTATTCGGGGATATCACAGTGTCGGGAATTTTATTTTTTCAATTCAGTAATTTTATTTTTCGTCCATTTTATTATTCGGGAATTTTCCAATTCGAGAATCTTACCATGTCTGGAGTTTTATTTTTCGACATTTTTCACTCGTCCCTTTATTATTAGGGGATTTTCCAATTCGGGAATGTTTTAATTCGGTAATATCATAAACTGACGTAAATTTTATTATTAGGAAATTTTTCAATTCAGGAATTATATTATTCGGTATATTCATTTTTCGGTAATTTTATAATTCGTGAATTTTACAATGGCGGGAATATTATTTTTCGGGATTTTTCAGTCGTTCCTTTATTATTCGGAAAGTTTTCAATTCGGAAACTATATAATTCGGGAATTTTCCAATTCGGTATCTTTATTTTTCGACGAATATATTTTTCACGAATTTTAATATTCGTGAATTTTCCTACTCGGTATTTTTCTTTTTCGGCAATTTTATTATTCGGGAATTTTACAGTTCGGGAATTATATAATTCGGGAAATTTACAATTTGGTATTTTAATTTCTCGGAAATTTTATTATTCGCGAATGTTAAAATTAGGGAATTTTCCAATTCGGTAATTTTATTATTTGGGAATTTTACTGTGTCTGCAATTTTATTTTTCGGGATTTTTGAGTCATTCCTTTATTATCAGGGAATTTTCCAATTCGGGAATTTTTTAATTCGGTAATATCATAAACTGACGTGGTTTTTATTATTAGGAAATTTTCCAATTCGGGAATTATATAATTCGGGAAATTTCCAATTTGGTATTTTAATTTCTCGGAAATTTTATTACTCGTAAATGTTAAAATTAAGGAACTTTCCAATTCGGTAATTTTATTATTCGGGAATTTTACTGTGTCTGCAATTTTATTTTTCGGGATTTTTTAGTCGTCCCTTTATTATTAAGGAATTTTCCAATACGGGAATTTTTTAATTCCGTAATATCATAAACTGACGTGGATTTTATTATTAGGGAATTTTCCAATTCGGGAATTATATAATTCGGTAAATTTCCAATTTGGTATTTTAATTTCTGGGAAATTTTATTACTCGCGAATGTTAAAATTAGGGAACTTTCCAATTCGGTAATTTTATTATTCGGGAATTTTACTGTGTCTGCAATTTTATTTTTCGGGATTTTTCAGTCGACCCTTCATTATTCGGAACTTTTCCAATTCGGGAATTATATAATTCGGGAAATTTCCAATTCGCGAATTTTCTATTCCCGTAATATTTTAAACTGACGTGAATTTTATTATTAGGAAATTTTCCAATTCGGGAATTTTATCATCGTATAAATTTATTATTCGGGAATATCACAGTGTAGGGAATTTTATTTTTTGAGATTTTTCAGTCGTTGCATTTTATTATTTGCGAATTTTAATATTCGGTATTTTTATTTTTCGGCAATTTTATTATTCGGGCATTTTCTCATTTGGAAATTATATTATTCGGGAATATTCCAATTCAGTAATTTTATTTTTCGTCTATTTTATTATTCGGGAATTTTACAATTCGAGAATCTTACCATGTCTGGAATTTTATTTTTAGAGATTTTTCAGTCGTCCCTTTATTAGTAGGGAATTTTCCAATTCGGGAATTTGCCAATTCGGAAATTTTATAATTCGGGAATTTTATCATTAAAGACTTTTATTATTCGGGAATTTAACAGTGTCGGCAGTTTTATTTTTCGGGATTTTTCAGTCTTCGCATTTTATTATTTGCGAATTTTAATATTCGGTATTTTTATTTTTTAGCAATGTTATTATTCGTGAATTTTATTATTCGGGCATTTTCCGCTTTGGAAATTTTACCGTATCTGTAATTTCATTTGTCGGAATTTTTCAGTCGTCCCTTTATTTTTAGGTAATTTTCCAATTCGGTATTTTTATTTTTCGGCATTTGTATTATTTACGAATTTTAATATTCGTGAATTTCCGAACTCGATATTTTTTTTTTTCGGCAATTTTATTATTAGGAAATTTTTCAATTCGGGAATTATATTATTCTGGAATTTTCCGATTCGGTATTTTTATTTTTCGACAATATTATTATTCACGAATTTTCCAACTCGGTATTTTTATTGTTCGGTAATTTTATTATTCGGGAATTTTACATTGCCGGGAATTTTATTTTTCGGGATTTTTCAGTCGTCCCTATCTGTCTTTCCAATTATTGAACTGAGGACATTTATGAAACATTAATGCAATAAAAAATTAAAGAAAGTCCAAGGGCAGTATTAAACGAAAGAAACTAATTGTAATTTACAAAAATATAGAGCTAAACTTCACCTTTAACTTCGCTTTCGAAAAATATTATTGTCGCGTCTTCTTATGATAAGGTTGTTGATGTTTATTCAAGGAATTCTTTCTAAAATTAAATTTTTCACCTTGAATAATAGAAACTAGATTCATAATCATCTCCGATTTTTTACTTACACTTTTTAAACTGCACTCTCAGTTAATAAAATAAAATTATTCTAATACTATATTTTTTATTTTTTTATTTTTTTATATATTTTTATTTTTTCATTCACGAATTGTAATTGAAATTCACGAATAATAACATTGCCAAAAAATAAAAATACCGTATTGAAAAATTCCCAAATAATATAATTCCCTAATAATAAAGGGCGAAAAATAAAAAAATATATAAAAACCCGTAACCATTATGAAGTTAACATGGGGAATAGTTTTTACCGTAGTTGAATTTCTTGAGAGTGGAGACCGCCTCTTTAAACGTATACAATTTAAAGCTCATTAATAAATAAAATTTAGGCAAAAAAAATTTAATTAAAAAAAATTGAAAATTTTTTGAATATTCCCATAAAAATCACTATTTCATTATGTTAATATTTTAAAGCGATTATTAAATATTAATAAGTGATTAATTCTTCTCACAATGTCAAATTACATAAAGACTAAATTTTAATTTTGTAATAATAGTTAAAAAAATTTATTATTTATTCGAAGATTAATTATTGAATAACGGTTATAATTTGTGGAATAATATTTTTAAGATGTTTACAATATTTTTTTATAATTATATTATTTATCTAAATTTTTGTTATTTGGTGAAATGAGTATCGGAATTCTCATTTCTAAATGATCCGAATGTTGTCAAGATCCAAAATTTTCAGAAATATATGGAAATTTAAAAAAAGGAAATTTAAATATGAAAAATATGCAATATTAAGTATAATTTTCGTATTTAAAGTTAATTTTTTATTTATAATTATTCTATTTTTATTAAATAATATTTGCATTAGACTTTTCAAATCATATGGAAATATTTTTTAAGTTTCTTCTGAAATTATTATCAAAAGTTACCAATAAAACAAATTTTTAAAAATTATTTAAAAACAAAATTTTGAGTACAATTTATTTCAATGTTTGAATTAAAATTATGGTTTGTTAAAATTATTTCACAACATTGAAATAGATAAATATTTAATTTTAATTTTTTTTAAAGTAAGTACATGAACTACTTTGAGAATATTTAATTGATTATTGACTATAATTTGTGCAATAAAAGTTTATTAAATTTAAAAATACTTATTTTTCAATTATATGATTTACTGTGAATCTGTATATTTTCATTTTTTTTCTTGAGTGTATAAAAAATTTTAATAATAATTAAAATTTTCAGAAAATAGAAAGTAATAATTATTTTAATTTTTTATTGAAAATCATTCTTAAATGTTTTTTATGGTATGAACAGATTATTTAATCATAACTGTAAGTAATTTACAGTTTTGAAAAAAACAAGATATGGGATTAAAAGGTAAAAATTTAAATTTCAAAATTTTCAGCTTTTTTTAAAACAATTGTTTATTTGTCCTGACCACTAAAATTCAAATAGCAGCACTTTAATATTGTAATATTTGGAAGATCGGATCTTTTTTATCGGAATAATATAATATTTCAGATGAAAAAAATCAAAATCTTCAAATTTACTTATTTATTCTAAAGAAAAAAATGTAAAAGTTAGTATTTCAAGCAAAAAAAGATTAAATTCCATTTGTTAAAATTAATTTTTTAAACTAAAAATAATAATTTTGAACAAATAAAGATTTTTCAGTCATAAAAGAAAAAAAATTACCTAAATTATTGAATCTTCAAGCCGAAAGGCCAATTTTCTGTACAGAAATTGAATTTTCAGCGTAAAAAAATAATTTTTAAACTTTGACAAACTTTGACAAAAAATGATTTCTCAACAAAGTCGTCCAAACAAAATAGTTCGATTTTTTTAATTTAAAAAACAAAGTTTCAACGAAAAAAATTTAATCTAAACAAAAAATATTAATTTTCTAGCAAGAAAGACAAATTTTCAACAAAATAAATATTTTTTCATGCAAACAGATAAATTTTTTAATTAGTTAATACAATCAATATTTCACTAAGAATTTACATTTCAGTTTGAAAAAATAAATTCTCAATAGACAAAACTAATTTTCTACTAAATATATGAATTTTTAAATTAAATTGTGATTCTCCAACCAACAAAATAATTTTTTTTTAAATTTATTCAACGTTCAGACAAGTAGGTGAACTTTCATCCTAAAAAGATAAATTGTCAAAAAACTTATGGGATTAGTCATATTTAAAAAAAATTTGATATTAATTAAAAAGCAGTTGAACCTAAACAAAAAACAAGAAGTGACGACTGGGTTACGTGACTAGATTCCTACCTTACCGAAACTTTTTTTATTTTCGAACTTATTTTCACACGACGTTCCACATCGAGTTGAAAATTTGGGATACTAAATAAGAGGCACTCAGACAGGTGGCTCTGGCTCTAAATTTGTATAATTATGAACAAAGTTTTTTTTTTAAACATTTTTTTTTACTTTCTTCATGATTATTAAATTTTAGGACCAAGCGCTTTGTATGAAAATAAGTTAGGAAATAAAAAAAGTGACAGTAAGGTAGGAATCTGGTCTATATATTTTTGTCAACGAAGAATAAAAAATTTAATCTCTAGGTTAAAAAGTTAGTTTTCTACCAAAGGGATAACTTTTTTTAAATAAAATAGTTTAATTTCCAATCAGAGAAATAAATTTTCAACTAAAATTATGAACCCCTAATCAGAAAAATTAATTTTTAACAAATTAGTTTAAGTTTGGAACTCCTATTTTAATTTTTTAGCCGAAAATTCCCTTCCTTTATTTCCCCCACTTTCACGACTGTTGATCCCCTTCTTTCCCTCTCTTAATTTCCACAAACTTCTCCAACAACCTTTACACCCCTTTCCTCATTTCCACTCAATATCACTACTTTCATCCATAATACCCCATCATTTCTCCTAAATTTTCTTCCCTTATTTCCACTTATTACCTTAACTTTTCCTCACCTCATTACTCTCATTTTTTCCTCTGCTAATTTCCCATGATTTACCTCCCGTCAATTCCCCTCATTTAGCTTCTTTCCCTTTCCACATTTCTCTTCGCCTACACTACTTTCCCTCCCTCAATTTACCCTAAATTACCCTACTTCCTCTCCCTTTATTACACCTGATTTCCACTTTCTCCTCTTCTCGTATTTCTCCTTATTTCCTACACTTTTCTTTCCTCTTTTAATTTCCCTTATGCTTCGTGACTTTCCCTCTCCTGATGTTCACCTACTTCCACACTCCTTGCTTCTCTTATCTTATTTCCCATCACTTCCATTAAACCCCCTCTCCCTATTACCCCCCACTTATGCTAATATTTCCCCTAATTTCCTCTTGCTGCCCCTACTTTCCGGCCCCTTATTTTGCTGCACTTCTCCTATCGACCATTTCCTTATTTCCCTTTTCTTACTTCCTAACACCTTATTTACCCTAATTTCCTTCACTTTCCCTCCTCTCACTTCCCCTCACTTCTTTTACTTTCCATCCCTTTGTTTCCTTTTACTTCCACTACTTTTCATCCTGTAATTCTTCTTGGTTTCACCAAATTTTTCTCACCTGATTTCCCTGCACCGTCCCTAACTTCCATGTTCTTATTTCCTCTCACTTACGTTCTCATCTGCCTTTATTTTACTTCACCTAGACTATTTTTTCTCCCTTAATTTCACCTCTATTTTCCTACTACACCTCTTCTTACTTCCCCTCGTTTACTCCATTTTCTCTTTTCTCATTTGCCCTTATTTCCTCCACTTATCTTCCTCTCATTTCCCCTCGCTTCTAGTATTTTTATTCCCTTAATTTCCCCTGACTTCTACTTTACCGCCCCTTATTTTGCTACACTTTCGCTACCAACCCTTCCCTTATTTCCCTTTTCTTACTTCCTAACACCTTATTTACCAAACCCTTAGGTATCCTAATTTTCTTCACTTTCCCTCCTTTACATTTCCTCTGACTTCTTCTACTTTCTATCCCTTTGTTTCGATTCACTTTCACTACTTTTCATCCTCTAATTCCGCTTGGTTTCACGAACTGTTCCTCCCCTGATTTCCCTGCATCGTGCCTAACTTCCCTCTTCTTATTTTCTCTCACTTACGTTTTTATTTGCGTTTATTTTCCTTCACCTGTACTATTTTTGCTCCCTTAATTTCCCCTCTACTTCCCTATTCTACCTCCACCTACTTCCCCTTGTTTACTCCACTTTCTCTTTTCACATTTGCCCTTATTTCCGCCACTTATCTTCCTCTCATTTCCCCTCACTTCTAGTATTTTTGTTTCCTTAATTTCCCCTCATTTCTACTTTACGGCCCCTTATTTTGCTACACTTTCACTACCAACCCTTTCCTTATTTCCCTTTTCTTACTTCCTAATACCTTATTTACCAAACCTTTATTCACCCTAATTTACTTCACTATCTCTCCTCTCATTTTCCCTCACTTCTTCTACTTTCCATCACTTTGTTTCGATTCACTCCGACTACTTTTCATCCTCTAATTCCTCTTGGTTTCACGAACTGTTCCTCCCCTGATTTCCGTGCACCGTCCCTAACTTCCCTCTTCTTATTTCCTCTTACTTACGTTTTTATCTGCCTTTATTTTCCTTCACCTGTACTCTTTTTGCTCCCTTAATTTCCTCTCTACTTCCCTATTCCACCTCTTCTTACTTCTCCTCGTTTACTTCACTTTCTCTTTTCTCATTTGCCCTTATTTCCTTCACTTACCTTCCTCTCATTTCTCCTCGCTTCTAGTATTTTTATTCCCTTAATTTCCCCTCACTTCTACTTTACGGCCCCTTATTTTGCTACACTTTCACTACCAACCCTTTCCTTATTTCCCTTTTCTTGCTTCCTAACACCTTATTTACCAAACACTTAGGTATCCTAATTTACTTCACTCTCTCTCCTCTCATTTCCCCTCACTTCTTCTACTTTCCATCGCTTTGTTTCGATTCACTTCCACTACTTTTCATCCTCTAATTCCGCTTGGTTTCACGAACTGTTCCTCCCCTGATTTCCCTGCACCGTCCCTAACTTCCCTCTTCTTATTTCCTCTCACTTACCTTTTTATCTGCCTTTATTTTCCTTCACCTGTACTATTTTTGCTCCCGTAATTTCCCCTCTACTTCCCTATTCCACCTCTTCTTACTGCCCCTCGTTTACTTCACTTTCTGTTTTCTCATTTGCCTTTATTTTCTCCACTTATCTTCATCTCATTTCCCCTCACTTCTAGTATTTTTGTTCCCTTAATTTTCCCTCACTTCTACTTTACGGCCCCTTATTTTGCTACACTTTCACTACCAACCCTTTCCTTATTTCCCTTTTCTTACTTCCTAACACCTTATTTACCAAACCTTTATTCACCCTAATTTACTTCACTTTCTCTCCTCTCATTTTCCCTCACTTCTCCTACTTTCCATCACTTTGTTTCGATTCACTTCGACTACTTTTCATTCTCTAATTCCTCTTGGTTTCACGAACTGTTCCTCCCCTAATTTCCCTGCACCGTCCCTAACTTCCCTCTTCTTATTTCCTCTCACTTACGTTTTATCTGCCTTTATTTTCCTTCACCTGTACTATTTTTGCTCCCGTAATTTCCCCTCTACTTCCCTATTTCACCTCTTCTTACTGCCCCTCGTTTGCTCCACTTTCTGTTTTCTCATTTGCCTTTATTTTCTCCACTTATCTTCCTCTCATTTCCCCTCACTTCTAATATTTTTGTTCCCTTAATTTTCCCTCGTTTCCCCTACTTTAGGTCCCTTTATTTCCCCTTGCTTTCCCTACTTCTCCTCCCCTCATTCACCCTCACTTTTCTTACATTCCCTCTTCTAATTTTCGCTTTCCAACCATACTTTCCCTCTCCTCAATTCTTCTCGGTTCCTCAACTTAATTAAAAAACGTTTTAAATTGTTTCCTAATCTTGAAAACTTTTCGTGCACTCAATTTTTGAGTTTTGAACTGACCGAATTATTTTTTAATGAAAGTAAAAATTAATTTCATTACATTGCATCTTTATTTTACTTCAATCTCATTTTGAATTTCATAGAATTTTTTCACTTTTGCTCATAAAATAATTATCCATTGAAATTCCGCGTCTTATTGTTTGAAAAATAAAAGTTAAACTTCATAACTTTAAAAAGTATTTGCCTTTATGATTACACAATGCGTGGTTCAGGTACATGGTAAACAAGTTACAAAATATTATCGCTATTTTCTATAAAAAGAGATGAATTTTTTTAACAAAAGTTTGAAGTGTTCAAGCTGAAAAGTCGAAAGTTTGACAAGAAAGTTTATTTTTTTTAATCCGAAAGAATAAATTTTCAGCAAAAAAGTTCATTTACAACCGAGGAAGATGATTTTTTCAATAAAAGAGTAAAACTAAAAAGTTCATTAATTTTATAAGATAATAATTATTTGAGACTAGATGCAGTTATGAATTAGGCAATTCTTAATTAAAATATTTTCAGAAAAAAGTTCATCTCCTTTCGCTCCGGTGGGAATCGAACCACCCAACTTCCGATTGCCGGTCGTCCACTTTCCCCAAGAGGCCTTACTGAAATTACGTAACGGATTCTAGGCCCTCTCCAATAGATAATTTCAAATAAATAAAATTATTTTTAATTAAAAATTTTCAAGTTCAAAACAACAAGAAAAAATTAATTTTAACAATAGTTTTTGCAATTTAATTTTTTCTGATTAACACTTATTACCCAATTTTACAAAATGATTGAATATAAATATATGACGGCTTTTCTTTTTATTTTTTTGAAAGGATTCATTTTATTTAGGTCAAATAATTTTTTTAATGAAAATGAAGGTACTTAATTTTTATTGCTTCAAATTCATCTCTTATATTAAGAATTTATATTTTTTGTTGGAAATTAAATGGTTTTGTTTAAAATTTGTTTTTTCTTGGAAATATTCTTGTAAATTTGCAAAGCATTAGATACTTTATAGGAATAGCTTCCGACTACGGTAATGCTTCAACTGCAACACTTGGCAACAATGCTCCAACCTCATCTTCGATAATTGTTTTTTTGTTGAAAATTTAACTTTGTGTTTGAAAATGTTTGTATTTTGTTTGGTTTTAAATACATAAACTTAGTTTAAAGCTATTTTGGTTTGGTCGAATTTATCGACTCCATTCCTGGTTGAAATCATTTAATGACTGATTTCATCATTAAATCAATTTGACTGATTTTAAAAGTCACTTCCGCATTAATTATTGTCTCACCTTGTTGTAAAAAGTAACCGGAAAAGAAAAATGTATAACGAGTCTGCAATTTTTCCTAATTATTTAAAAATAATATTAATAATAATAATAATAATAAATTGCTTAAACATTAAAAATACAATTTTAATTTAATTTTTTTTCTGTTTTAACTAGGTCGAAAATAATTGAAACAAAGAGAATTTTAAACAAAAAATGGAGTCGATAAATTTTCAAGTAAGACAATTACCTGTTAAAAAGGAAAAAGAATTTTTAACAAAATAGTCTACCTTTAAAAAATTCCAACTAAAACAATGAATATTAAGCCAAAATAAAAATGGAATACAATAACAATAGAATACCTTGATTTTCATTTAAAAAAAGCTATTTTAAACCTAAACAGGATAAATTCTTAACTGTACTTAAAGAAAAAATTTCAATTTAAAATTTTAAAAAATTCCCATTTCTACTAATAAAATATTTTGACTTTAAATATAAAAAAACAGTTAATTTAAAGTGAAATTCGTCAAAAAATGAATTTTCATCCAAGATGGATTTCCTAATTATAAAGGCGAATTTTAAGAAAAATACATAAAATTTCAATCAGACAGTTAAATTTTTAGCTAAAATTGATCAACTTTCAACCCAATTGGAAAAATTAAATTTTTAGTTGGAAAAATTGATTTTAAGACAAGAATAAAATTGTTTCAGAAAATTATTTAAATGTGCCAATTTAACCAAGAATTTAATGCAGAAATAATTTCGAAGTTTTATGTTAGCAGACAAATTAGTCACTTCTATTGACCTTTAAGGTTATCCTGAAGGTCAAATTGACGGTCACAATTAAATTTGCCTTGCTGATACAAATAGCTGCCATTTGTATACAATTTTTTTAAAAGCTGCTGATCTCAAAGATGCTTAGACCTCATTTAATTTTTAATGACCTTGAGTGACCTTCAAGGTCAAATTGAACCTATGACCCTATTGATATATTTGAAAGTTATATATCCCACTCTATCGATATATAATGTCAAAAAGTGAGATTTCCATTTCAAGATCTTTAGCATACCTCAAAGTCAGCTTCAAGGTTAAATTAATGGTCAGAATTACATGCACCTTGTAATTCAAAAAACTTCCATTTATATTAAATTTTTTCAAAATCTGCTACTCTCAGAGGTGTTTAGAAATTTTTTTAGCTTGAATGACCTCAGAGTGTCATTAAAGGTCAAATTGAAGCTACGAACCTAATACATATTTGAACTTAAAATTTCTCGCTCTATCAATTTCTAGTGCCAAAAAGGGGGTTTTCTATTTTAAAAAGTTAAAATTTTAAATGACCTTTAAGGTCATCGTCAAGGTCAAATTAAATATTTTCGTTGAATTTATCTTTACACGGTTAGTTTAAGCATGGACTTGACCTCAATGAAAAATATCTGACAATCAGGGAGTCCGGAACTTCTTGGATATTCTGTAAACTTGAAACAATGAGACAATCTGGCCTACTGATCAAAAAGTAAGATATTTTTTGCAAAAACCAAATTTGTCTTTGTTAAGCATTTTGTTGTTTTTCGCAAAAAACGTAACTCTTTTTATTATTAGTATAATTTGTATTATTTATTTCTTTTTATATTAGTATTATTTTTTCAGCAGCTATACTTTTCTTATTAAGATAACACTGTGAACTAGAAAATATATTTTTGAATTAGTTATAAATTCATAACACTTCACTTCATGAGTTTTAGTAAATTAATTAATAATAATAATAATAATAATAGATCTGTAATATTCTTAGTTAACTCTGTAAAAAAATGAGCTTATTCGTAGAAAAAATAACAAACTCTTAATTTTTTAATCTTAAAAGTTTAAACAATTAATATTTCTTCTAAATTAACACACAACATTAAAAAGAGTCAACAGATAGACATTCCTAGTTGAACTTCGTAAACTAATTGACACGTAGAAAAAGGTAAAAGTCCTAATTTTTTAATTTGAATTGTTTTAATAATTAATATTTCTTATAAATTTGCAGAGCATTATAGGAAACAATTATCGGAAAGATATTTTTAGTTAATTCTGTACAAAAATTGGAACGCTTAGGTTTTCGACCTCATAAAATCTCCCACTACGTCATAGCTTCAACTGCAACAATTGGCAACACTGCTCCAACCTCATCTCCGATAAACACAACAACTGGGAGAAAATTTTTAATGTTAAAGAAGATATAGAGAGTGCTTTTCTTCCAATTTTCCGCTCTCCGTCTTTTTTACTCTTATGAATTTTCTCCCAGTTGTTTTGTTAATCGGAGATGAGGTTGGAGCAGTGTTATCACCTAATTTTTTTTATATCGGGTTGGAACTTAGCTGAATTATAGTCCTGGTGGACCTGCATTAATTCACGAAACCATAGGTTCATTTATCAACCGGTTGTCAATATACATGGGCCAGAAGTTTTCACTTTTTCACGCGTTTCTTCATCTTCACGTTAGCGTAACTTCTTTTAGGATGATCCAATTTGACTTTCATTAGAGTGTTTTGGAAAGATTTTTTTCATGTATTTTAAGACTATTACAACAAGTCAGGCTCTCTCCATTTTACCCGACGAGCGCCCGATTAGAAATAGTGAAATCTATCCAGGGCCCTACTAAACCCCAATAGGAATTTCTATTACATCCACACGGAGCTATTCGTAGCCAGAAAAGTGTTTTTAAAACTGCCCTTGAATTTCTTCCACAATTGTGCACAGACCTTTTAAAATTAAAGTTCAAAGCATCGATAACACTAATTTTGTGATTGTGAATTCTTTTTCGTTAAAGCTCTTTCTTCTTTAGCGAGTACATTCTCATCGCGCATATCGTGCTTCGCACTTGATTTTATTCTAAATGTGATTTTTAATATTGTTTTAATATTTAATAATATTGCTTTAATATTTCTTTCTTATTTTGAATTAAAAGTTATTTTTAGCTATGCTGAAACATGTAGAATTTCAATAATTTTATAGCATTATAATTCATAAATTTTCGTTTTTTATTTTTAATCTTGTTTTTGCGATCCAAAGAAAATCTACTCGTTCTGTCTTTAATTTATTCACAACAAATTTATAGATCCTGTTTGAACCTTATCATTATGATGAGAATGTAATATGTAAATTAACCGGTTTTAAATTGTTTATTTATTATTCTTACAAAATCGTATTGAAGTGATATATTTTATAAAATTGGTTTATTTAATTTTCATAATGCCAAAAATTGATAAACTAATCATTGCAGTGAAAACAATTATTGCTAATAGCTGATAATAAGGAATGTGTAATCCAATTAATTAGGAAATTAGGAAAATGACGATAAGGCTAATTAAATAATTGACTTATTGATTGACTGATAAATTACTTTGTTTGATTTGCGTCCTTCAATTTCAGGGACAATATTAATGAATTATTTAATTAGTTTTTTCGTCACTTGCATTATTACGTGACAAATTTTGTTATATTTTTTCTTATTATGAACAATTAAGAATAATTGTTTCCCGTGCGATGATTATTTTATCAATTTTTGGAATTATTGATTTTTTATTATACTTTATAAAACTAATCCCTACAATAACAATTTTTATGGTTTTTTAGTTAAAATTCAACTTTTTGATTCTGAATTCTTGAATTTTGTTTAAAATTCGTCTTTCTTGGTAGTAAAGCAATCTTTTTTTTCATTAATCTTTTTTAGTTAATAAATCAAATATTTGAATAACAATTCTTGTTATTATTAAAAATCGTATTTTTTTAGTGGGAAATTAATCTTTTTGTTTAAAAATTCATGTTTTTACTGGAAAATTCAACTTTTTGTTACAAAATTCTTGAATTCTATTAGAAATTCTTTTTTTTCAGTAGAAAATAAATCTTTTTGTTTGAAAATTCATCTTTTTAGTTAAAGACTTACCAACTAGATTTTCAAGTTAAACTGCTTTCTTAACAACAAAATTTTTCCTCCTTTCTTAAACCTACAACTTTTTGTTAGAGAATTCTTGATTTTTATTCAAAACTCTCCTTTTTTGGTAGTAATTTAATCTTTTTGATTAAAAAATTCTTCCGTTTTCATTTAAAATTTAACATTTTCTTTGAAAATTCTTAATTTTTGTAACAAAATTCATCTTTAGAGGTAATAAATTAACTTTTTGGTTAAGAATTCTTGAGTTTTATTTAAAGATGTTCTTTTTTCTAGTAAATTGATGTATTTTTTAAAAAAACTAACTGTTTGGTAGTAAATTAATCTTTTTTTTTTAAATTCACATTTTTTTTCAAACATTTATTTTTTTGGCTAAAAATTCTTGAATTTAATGGAAATTCATCTTATTGGTAGTAAATTATTCTTTTGGTTTAAAAATTCTTTTTTTTTAGTTAAAAAATCAACTTTTTGGTTATGAATTCTTGAATTTTATTGGTATTTGTTTTTTTTTCTAGTAAATTAACGTATTTTTTTTAAAAAAGTTAACTTTTTAATTCATAATTCTTGAATTTTGTTACAAATTCGTTCTTTTTTTTTTGAAAATTCAGTTTTTTGTCCAAAGTTTTTTAGTTTTGCAAAAAATCTGTTTTTTTGTTGTTTAAAATTAGTTTTCTTGCATAAAAAATCATCATTTTGGTAGTAAATTAATGTGTTTATTTCAAAATACTCCTTTTTTAGTTAAAAATTCATTTTTTTAGGTATACTTAATTAAACTTTTTATTTAAAAATTCACATTTTTTGTCAAAAATTCAATTTTTTGGCCAGACTTATTAAATTTAATGGAAACTCATTTTGTTTGGTAGTAAAATATTATTTTTGTTTTAAAAATGTATCTTTTTTAGATAAAAATTCAGCTTTTTTGTCCAGAATTTTTTAATTTTGCTAAAAATCTGTTTTTTTGTTGTATAAAATTAGTTTACTTGCTTAAAAATTCATAGTTTTGGTTTGAATCTTAACAACTAGGTTTTCAAGTTCAACCGCTTTATCAAAAATGATAAAAAAAACTTTAAAAAGTCTTTTTTTGTTAGAAAATTATTTTGTTTGTTTGAAAATTCTTCTTTTTTAGTTAAAAATTTATATTTTTAGATATATTCAATTAATCTTTTTATTTAAAAATTCAAATTTTTTGTTCAGAATTTTCGACTTTTTTTAAAGTTTGTCTTTTTTGGCAGTAAGTTAATCTTTTTGTTTGAAAAGTCATCTTTTTTGTCCCGAATTTTTTAATTTTTCTAAAAATTTGTTTTTTTGTTGTATAAAATTAGCTTTTGTTCTTAAAAAATCATCCTTTTGGTTAGAAACTTAACAACTAGATTTTCAAGTTCAATCGCTTTATAAAAGATTTATATAAAATCAACTTTTGGTTAAAAATTCTTGAATTTTGTTACAAATTCGTTCTTTTTGGTATTAAATTAATTTTTTTTTTCAAAAATTCACATTTTTTGTCCAACATGAATATAATAGAAAGTCATTTTATTTGGTAGTAAATTATTATTTTTGTTTTAAAAATTTATCTTTTTAGTTAAAAATTCACCTTTTTTGTCCAGAATTTTATAAAATTAGTTTTCTTGCTTAAAAATTCATCGTTTTGGTTAGAAACTTAACAACTAGTTTTTCAAGTTCAACCACTTTCTCAAAAATTATCAAAAATGTTTTAAAAGTCTTTTTGGTAGTAAAGTAATGTTTTTTTTGAAAATTCAGCTTTTTTGTTCAGAATTTTTCAATTTGGCTAAAAATCTGTTTTTTTCTTGATTAAAAATTCAAAGTTTTTGTTGGAAACTTAAGAAATAGGTTTTCATATTCAACCACGTTTTCAAAAATGATAAAAATTCTTTAAAAAGTATTTTTCTGATAGTAAACTAATGTTTTTCTTTAAAAAAAATTTTTAGTTAAAAATTCAAATTTTTTGTTCATAATTCTTGAATTTTTTTACAAATTCGTATTTTTTAGTAGTAAATTAATATTTTTGTTTAAAAATTCAGCTTTTTTGTCCAGAATTTTTTAATTTGGCTAAAAATCTGTTTTCTCTTCAAAAACACTTCAACTTTTTGGTTTAGAATTCTTCAATTTTGTTTAAAAAATTTTCTCTTCGGCAGAAAATTAAAATTTTTGTTCAAAAATCCATCTTTTTTAGTCGAAAATTCAACTTTTTGGTTTAGAATTCTTAAAGTTTAATACAAATTCATTTTTTTAGTAGTAAGTTAATCTTTTTTTTAAACTCATCTTTTTTAGTTGAAAATTCAGCTTTTTTGTGAAGAATTTTTTAATTTTGCTAAAAGTTCTTTTTTTTCTTGATTAAAAATTCATCGTTTTAGTTAGAAACTTAAGAACTAGGTTTTCATGTTCCACAACTTTCTCAAAAATGATAAAAAATCTTTAAAAAGGTTTTTTCTGGTAGTAAATTAATGTTTTTCTTTTAAAATTCTTCTTTATTAGTTAAAAATTTGTCTTTTTAGTTATTCTAAATTGATCTTTTTATTTAAAAATCCAAGGTTTTTAGTTAAAGAATCAGCTTTTTCGTTAAGAATTCTTGAGATTTTGTTTATTTCTTCCTTTTTTCTAGTAAAATAATGTATTTGTTTAAAAACTTAACTTTTTGGTACATAATTCCTGAATTTTTTTAATTATTCATATTTTTGGCTGTAAATTAATCTTTTTGTATAAAAATTCATCTTTTTTGGTTGAAAATTCATCTTTTTTGTTCCGAATTTTTTAATTTTTTTAAAATCCGATTATTTTTGTATAACATTAGTTTTCTTGCTTAAAAATAAATCGTTTTAGTTAAAAATTTAACTACTATGTTTTTAAGTTCAACCACTTTCTCAAAAATTATAAAAAAATCTTTAAAAATGTTTTTGGTAGTAAATTAATCTTTTGGTTTAAAAATTCATCTTTTTTAGTTGAAAAATCAACTTTTTGGTTAAGAATTCTTGAATTTTGTTACAATTTCGTTCTTTTTGGTAGTACATTAATTTTTTGTTCGAAAATTCACATTTTTTGTCCAGCATTCATTTTTTTGGCTAAGCATTCTTGAATTTAATAGAAACCCATCTTATTTGGTAGTAAATTTAGCTTTTTGTTTAAAGATTCATCTTTTTTAGTTAAAAATTCAGATTTTTGTTCAGAATTTTTCAATTTTCCAAAAAATCTGTTTTTTTGTTGTATTAAATTAGTTTTAGTGCTTAAAAAATCATCGTTTGGGTTAGAAACTTAACAACTAGGTTTTCAAGTTCAACCACTTTCTAAAAAATTATCAAAAATCTTTTAAATGTCTTATTTTGGTAGTAAATTAATGTTTTTGTTTGCAAATTGTTCTTTTTTTAGCTAAAAACTCATCTTTTTTGGAATACTAAATTAATCTTTTTATTTAAAAATTCAAATTTTTGGTTCATAATTCTTAAATTTTTTTACAAATTCGTATTTTTTAGCAGTAAATTAATCTTTATTTCAAAAATTCACATTTTTTGTCCAACCTTGGTTTTTTTGGCTAAGAATTCTTGAATTTAATGAAAACTTATTTTCTTTAGTAGTAAATTAATCTTTTTGTTCAAAAACTGATCTTTTAAAAAAAAATGATAAAAAATCTTTAAAAAGTCTTTTTTTGGTAGTAAATTAATGTTTTTGTTTGAAAATTCTTCCTGATTAGTTAAAAATTCATCTTTTTAAGTATTCTAAATTGATCTTTTTATTTAAAAATTCAAATTTTTGGTTCAGAATGCTCGAATTTTTTTAAAGTTTGTTTTTCTTGGCAGTAAATTATTCTTTTTATTTAAAAATTCATATTTTTAGTTAAAAAATCAACTTTTTGGTTAAGAATTCTTTTACAAATTCGTTCTTTTTAGTAGTAAATTAATTTTTTTTTCTCGAAAATTCACATTTTTTGTCCAACATTCATTTTTTTGGCTAAAAATTCTTGAATTTAATGGAAACTCATTTTGTTTGGTAGTAAATTAATCTTTTTGTTTAAAAATTTATCTTTTTTAGTTAAAAAATCAGCTTTTTGGTTAAGAATTCTTGATTTTTTTTTAAATTTTACATTTGTTCTAGTAGAATAATGTATTTGTTTAAAAACTTAACTTTATGGTACATAATTCTTGAATTATTTCACTTATTCATGTTTTTGGTGTAAATTAATCTTTTCGTTTAAAAATTCATATTTTTTAGTTGAAAATTCATCTTTTTTAGTTGATGAAAAGGATGAATGAAAAATGAAGATGAAAAGATGAATTTCATCTTTTTCAGTCAAAAAATCAACTTTTTGGTTAAGAATTCTTGAATTTTGTTACAAATTCGTTCTTTTTGGTATTAAATTAATTTTTTTTTTTAAATTCACATTTTTTGTCCAACATGAATATAATAGAAACTCATTTTATTTGGTAGTAAATTATTATTTTTGTTTTAAAAATTCATCTTTTTTGTTTTAAAAATTCATCTTTTTAGTTAAACTAAATTAATCTTTTTATATAAAAATTCCAATTTTTGGTTCGGAATCCTCGGATTTTTTTTTAATTTGTTCTTTTTGGTAGTAAATTAATGTTTTGGTTTAAAAAATTTATCTTTTTTAGTTGAAAATTCAGCTTTTTTGTTCAAAATTTTTTAATTTTGCTAAAAATCTTTTTTTTTGTTGTATAAAATTATTTTTCTTGCTTAAAAATTTATTGTTTTCGTTAGAATTTTGACAACTAGGTTTTCAAGTTCAACCACTTTATCAAAAATAATAAAAAAAACTTTAAAAAGTCTTTTTTGGTAGTAAACAATTGTGTTTGTTTGAAAATTCTTCTTTTTTAGTTAAAAATTCATCTTTTCAGGTATACTTAATTAATTTTTTCATTTAAAAATGCAAATTTTTGGTTTATAATTCTTTAATAATGTTACAAATTCGTATTTCTTCGTAGTAAGTTAATCTTTTTGTTTAAAAATTCACATTTTTTGTCAAAAATTCAATTTTTTGGCAAGAATTCTTGAATTTAGTGAAAACTGATTTTGTTTGGTAGTAAATTATTATTTTTGTTCAAAAATCCATCTTTTTTAGTCGAAAATTCGACTTTTTGGTATAGAATTTTTGAAGTTTGATGCATATTCATTTTTTTAGTAGTAAGTTATTCTTTTTTTTTTAACTCATCTTTTTTAGTTGAAAATTCAGCTTTTTTGTTCAGAATTTTTTAATTTTGCTAAAAGTTCTTTTTTTTCTTGATTAAAAATTCATCGTTTTGGTTAGAAACTTAAGAACTAGGTTTTCATGTTCAACAACTTTCTCAAAAATGATAAAAATTCTTTAAAAAGGTTTTTTCTGGTAGTAAATTAATGTTTTTCTTTAAAAATTTTTTTTTTAGTTAAAAAATCAGCTTTTTTGTTAAGAATACTTGAAATTTTTTTATGTTCTTCCTTTCTCTAGTAAATAAATGTATTTGTTTGAAAACTTATCTTTTTGGTTCAGAATTCTCGGATTTTATTTAAGTTTGTGTTTTTAGGTTGTAAATTAATCTTTTGATTTAAAAATTCACATTTTTGTCCAAAATTCAGTTGTTTGGCAAGAATTCTTGAATTTAATGAAAACTTATCTTATTTGATAGTAAATTAATCTTTTTGTTTAAGAAATAATCTTTTTATTTGAAAATTCGGCTTTTTTTTTGTTCAGAATTTTTTAATTTTGCTAAAAATCCGGTTTTTTGTATAAAATTAGTGTTCTTGCTTAAAAATTCATCGTTTTGGTTAAAAAATTAACAACTAGGTTTTCAAGTTCACCGACTTTCTCAAAAATGATAAAAAATCTTTAAAAAGTCTTTTTTTGGTAGTAAATTAATGTTTTTGTTTGCCAGTTCTTCTTTTTTTAGCTAAAAACTCATCTTTTTAGGTATAATAACTTAATATTTTTATGTAAAAATTCAAATTTTTGGTTCAGAATACTCGAATTTTTTTTAAGTTCGTCTTTTTTGGTAGTAAATTAATCTTTTGGTTTAATAATTCATCTTTTTTATTTAAAAAATCAACTTTTTGGTTATGAATTCTTGAATTTTATTGATATTTGTTTTTTTTCTAGTAAATTAACGTATTTTTTTTTAAACTTAACTTTTTGATTCATGATTCTTGAATTTTGTTAAAAATTCGTTCTTTTTTTTTGTTGAAAATTCAGTTTTTTGTCCAAAGTTTTTTAATTTTTCAAAAAATCTGTTTTTCTTGTTGTTTAAAATTAGTTTTCTTGCATAAAAAATCATCATTTTGGTTAGAAACTTAACAACTAGGTTGTCAAGTTTAATCACTTTCTCAAAAATGATCAAAAATCTTTAAAAAGTTTTTTTTTGGTAGTAAATTAATGTGTTTGTTTCAAAATACTTCTTTTTTAGTTAAAAATTCATCTTTCTTGGTATACTAAACTGATCTTTTTATTTAAAAATTCACATTTTTTGTCAAAAATTCCATTTTTTAGCCAGAATATAATAGAGAGAAAAAACAAGATACAGGCTAAGTCCACAGAGTTATATTAAATAAAGGTGTACCCATAGATTTTAGAAATTCAGAGAACATGT
>JAAAKG020189421.1:0-24845 GCA_010014905.2 Druon quercuslanigerum | reverse complement strand
TGTCAATCACTTCGGTCATATTGAGGATATGATTTTGGTAATTCCTCGTCTTAATTACTCTGTCCTGGATGGAAATGACAAATCCCTCCGTCTCCGGAAAGAGTACTCCCCACCTTAACCAGAGGTTTGAAGCAAAAATAGAGTTTTGATTATTATTAATTATTATTATTATTATTATCACATCATAGTTGTGTAATCATTGACAAGACCAGCCGAATTAATGGAAAATCTTTAGAAGTAATTTTCAAATCAGCGTATATTATAACTAATGGAATGTGGATCTTGAACCGGCGATGGTTACTGTGAGATCGGTGTATGCTACCGTATGTAATGCATACCGAAATATGCACTTTGCAAAGAGCTAGGAAGGCTATTGCTATTGGAATGCGTTTTTCTTAACGCTTGAAGTCTGTTATTATTTTCTCAATAAACATTTCGAAATTAAAGTTTTTAGCCTATTAAACTAGAGTTTTATAGATTCGGGCTAGGACTGCCTAGAACTACCAGAGTACTTTCGACAGAAAGTCATTTTTTCCCTAATAACAGGATACTTCTAAACTTCTCTCGTACTTCTTTTTATTATAACTCGTAATGTTCTAAATGCTATAAAAAATAAATTAAAATTTTTTAATGTTTTTAAAAAACAGGTGTCACGATGCGTTTGGTTGATTCCTGTTGTACCGAACGTTTCTCTGCGAGGTCTTATAGCACCTTTTCACAACTCAGTGTGGTATGCAGTCGGAATCGTCTTAATATCGACCATCATTATAAAGACGCTCATCCTACGTGATATTGCCTTCTTAGATGTATTTGCTATCATTATTGGGACATCCATTGAACAACAACCAGAAAAATTGTCAAGCAGAATTCAATTTTTATCCTGGGTTTTTTTTGGCTACATACTATCTCAGAGTTACCTTGCATCCCTGGCGGGAGTTCTAGTAGAGGAAGCGAATCAACAAATTACAACTATGGAAGAGTTGGTTTCTGCTGGAATTCAATTCGGTGGAACAAGACAACTAAAGGAATTGTTTGCTACCTCTGATCAGAGAGATGATAGTAGGATTGATGATTTTAGCGACACTGAGGTGATTCAAAAAATATACAACAATTTTCTTATCCTGAAACAGGATGAATATCATCAGAATTTACAAGACTTGATTACTGGAATAAATAAACAGATGGCTCTCGTAATCGTGCTGAACATTTCTTCAGCCGAGAATTTTGACAAAACAAAAGTACAACAATTGAAGGAACCCTTAGGTATTTTTCCACTTGCACTTGCTGTCAGGAAAGGCCTTCCATATTTGGATCAAATTAATAGAAAGATCATGACACTAACAGAAGGTGGTTTCGTGGATTTTTGGGAACGACAATATATTTTCATCGATCATAATAATTTAGGAGATGATGGTTCATCAGATGTGCTTGGACTTACTCAACTTCTACCTTGCTTATTCTTGATAGTTATGGGACTTTTGGCAGGGATTTTCGCACTTTTAGGAGAAATAGCTTTAGTCTGCTTCAAAAAAGCTAGGAAAAATAAGGGCAAGATGACGAAGAAAGCAAGAGTCAGATAAATAAAACTAGGAAATTAAAAATTACATTTAATTCTAATTTGGATAATAATTATATAATTAAAGGAGCAAATTATACTAAACCCACTAGATACTCGTTTGAAAATACAAAATCTAGGTGGGGTGTTTATTTTCCAGATTGCAAAGAACTGCAGAGCAGGAAAACGATTTCTGGGTGCAAATCTCAACTTTCAGTAGGTAATATGAACCCAAATCTGGCCATTTTGATTTTTAGGAAAAATATTCCTTTAGGCAGAAGGACTCTAGTCCCTGGACAATTATTTCCATACTTACCTCAGGTTTTGTTAGTTAATAGGGTACACCGGGATCAACCTAACCACCGCATCTTTACAGTGCGGCTGATCTGGAATTTACTGCTTAAAATCTATTTTGTAATTTATCAGTGGATTTATTTTTTCTGTTTCACTTTATAGCAGAAGTCTTAATAAACATGTAAAACAAAATCTGAAAAAATGGGTTTATGAAATTTTTTCATACATTTGTGTTTGACCAAATGCAATAACGCATTTTAATATTTATATTTATTGTACATTTTTAATAATTTATTATCGCACTAAAGGTAAAGTGAATGAACTTCCGAAACTTTCACCGAAGAATATTGACTTGATACTTGGTATAGGAGGTCCTTTTCCATGTCAATTTAAAGTCCTAAAAGGAAGGTTAATAAAAATAGTATCATTAATTATTTTTGATAAAAAAATATCAAAAAATATTCGTCTAGTGTACAAATTTTGTTTATAAAAGTTGTAAATGTCATCGAAACTCGTTTTTTTTTTGAACTCTTTTTCCTCAATGCAATATTCCTTTTAAAAAATAATAATAATGAATTTTCAGATTTAAGAGGGGCGAGAGGGATGTAGCCCACATCACCTCTTAGCATCTAGGTCGAAAGCTTTTTTCACGGGCTTAAAAAAACACGCATACTAGTATTGGGCACTTTAAATTAGAGACCTTTGAAAGGTGGAAAGAATTATTTTAGAAGCAGTGAGTACAATTTATGGATTTTAAAACAGAGACCTTGTAATAGGCGAAAGGGCCATCGGAAAAAGATTTCTGCGTGAGAGGGGGGATGGGGTATGGGTAATCGCTCTCCCCCCTCTCTCCCTCTGAATACGTGTCAACTAATTTTTCCTACTTTTTAAGTTTTCTCGGTTACCATTTATTGATATATTACAAAATTTGATACATTTTTAAAAGAAATGACTGAATATTTATGTTTGTTATTTTTATTAAAAACATTATTTTTTGGGAAATATAAAAAAAAAAAAAAAATACCCTACCGCCAAAAAATGACAATGCGATTAGAAAAAGTACTAGTAAAAATCACTGCTGATTCAGATACCTAATTACTAGTTCCAAAAATAACCAAACACCTTTAAAAAAAATTTAAATGCAACAATTGTTTGAATTTTGCACCTAGACTTGAACTAGGGGTACGACCTGTGAAGGTTGTAGCAAAATCTCACATTCATACCACACAGTCTTTGAAGTCTTATCATTAATTAAAGCTAAAATTTAAAACATCGTTATGGGTTTTAGAGGCATGACTAACAATTTGCAAGAATATCTGCGCCGAATTTCAATCGCTTTAGCAGCAATTCTGGGAATCTGTAGTAATCGCCGACTGAAACTCGACGCAGACATGCTTGGATATTTATTGTTATATCTTGGGGATCCGTGAATATGTTTGAAGTTTTTTTTAGCTGAAATTAATGATAATACCTTAAGGACCGTGAGCTGTTTATTTTATATTTCTGCTGCAACTTTCCTAGGTCATGCCACAAGTGGAAATCAAAGTAAAAATTCAAGAAATTCTTGCATTTTTTCTAAAATTCTTGCGTGTTACATACATTCTCGACAAAACGTCCAAAATATTTACAATTGGGGCTTATTTAACGCGTAATTTTATAGGTTTTGTAAAGCGTTTTTTTTTAATTTACGCTCCTTTTTGGCACTCTATAGTGATCAAAATCGATATGGTTGGTATTTTAATTAATACAACAGTTATGAACTATCCGCTTTTACACTTAAGAGAATGTGATAATTGCAATGGAATTTTGTTTTTCAAAACTTTCGAATCATTTTTAAAGACTCATTTTTTATATTTCAATTACAAAGTCCTCGATTGTACTACATTTGATAGTTTCCAACAAGGGAATTATTTAAACATTCATAATTAATTTATGCGTCACTTGTTTAAAATAATTTGATGTATCCCTTTAATATGAAATTGCTTAGCGGTTCCCTTCGATATCTGCCGACAGGAAGCTGACGTCATACTTTTTTTCAAAAATTCAACAACAACAAAAACGTATGTCTAACATTTATCAGCCTTTAATTTTGTCAGTAAATGCATTGCGTTTATACATTCTATAAGTATGCATCTCTCATCTGTCATTATCTCCTTTATATTGTTAATAATGTCCCAGGTTTTCTAATGCTTCACTTCAGTGCAAACGTATTTTCAACGTGAGGTATGATTGAGAGATGGATTCATAGAAATAATAGATAGTCGACACCTCGGGGGAAGTGTATGCAATGATATCAGAGTTCGGCGTCCAAATGCCTTATGCATGTTCACCACAACAACAGCTTGACTACTACATAAGGAGATATAATTTTAAATTTTTTGAAAATTAATTCTAAGCAGTATAAGTGACTTATTAAATTACTAGAGAAGCGTAGCAGATTTTGGAAAAAAATACTACACTTACAGAAATTTAGTTTTGGACAAGAGGTAGAATCCAAAACAGACAGCTGTTGACTAAGCTCCTACGAAAAGGAAAAGACCTTTCTTTGGTTGAAAAAATTGAATCTCTGTTTGGGTTTTTAATAGCCAGAAATCGGAAATTCAAAAAGTTAAGAAAAACAGGAGCAGGGATAAATGAAGCTGTGGACAATATATAGCATTTTAGATGATGCAAAAATAATACATTGTGTATCGAGGGCGTAAGGAAGCCTTAGGACCTCGATACACACAATACTTTTTGTCCTATCCTCGTTGAAAACAAGCATGTGAAGCAGATATCGGAAGTTTGGAGCGCACGAACAGTCAGGGTCTGAATGGAGAAATTTTTCTGTATCTCTTTTAGTTCTCCCTTTCTTCATCTATCCTTTCCCATTTTCCTTCCCTCTGTCTCATTCCCCGTTATCATTTTCCTTTTCCCTTTTGACTTTTCTCTCATCAACCATTCCCCTTCCTCGTTTCCCCTTTCCTTTTTCTTTTCTGCATTCCCATTTTCCCTCTTTCTCATTTTCCCCTAGAATTTGCCTGTTTACTTTCCCAATCCCCTTTAACGTTTTCCTTTCCCCTTTTAAACATTTCCCCTTCTCTTAACCCATTCTCCTTTTACCGTTTCCCTTTTTCACCTTTCCCCCTTTCTCCCTTTGTTCATTTCTCCGTTCCCTTTACCCTTCTTATTTTTCCTATTCCCCCATTTCACCTTTTATTTTCCCCATTTCCGCCTTTTACTTTCTCCTTTTGCCTTTCGGTTTCTCATTTTTTCCTTCCCCTTTCAGTTTCTCTATCCTCTTTTACTGTTAATATTTCCCCCTTCCCTTTTCATCCTTACCCGTTCCCTTCAACCTTTTTCTCTTTTTCGTATTACCTACTTTCCCTTTATCTTTTACCCATTCCATTTTCCCTATCCCTTTTTTCTTAATATACCTTTACCGTTTCCCATTTCACCCTTTCAAATTTCCCCTTTCTACATTTCCCCGTTCCCTTTTTTTCCTATTCTTCCCTTTCTCCATTTATTTTTCTCTTTTCCCAGATTCCCATTTCCCCCTTTTTCTTTCCCTTTTCTTCCTTTCCGGTTTACATTTTCTTCTTCTCTTTTCCTTTTCCATATTCGCTCTTTCTGCTTCACTTTTCCCTTTCAATCTTTCCCTTTTCAACCTTTCGCCGTTACCTTCACCGCTTTTCTCCTTTTCCCATTTCCCCCTTTCCTGTTTTCTTTTCCACTTTCTCCCTTTTCTCTTCACTGTTTTTTACTTTTCCCTTTTTCCTTTTCGTAAATATTTTTTGATAAAAGGGTTGAAAGAGAAAACACTTGAATTTACATCATATGATATTATCACTTCTGCCAACCGTCCCGGTTGCTAGGTGCAATGCATGCATAGCGGGTTTAAAGTTTCATGTCGGCCCGGCGACAAAGTGCGTATGTGCGAAGGCCAGTGGGCTGGAAGTGGCTACATTGCGCCCGTTTCACGTGTATGCAATGGTGCGCTTTCAAGTGAAGTCGGACAAAAAAATTATTATCACGCGAATAAAAAATACTCTGAACCTAATGGGAAGGGGGGTAGAAGTTGTAGCGTTGTAGGTTTATCCTACAGTGTGTCAAGTTTGAAGATGCCAACCTTTTCAGAGTATACAAAAGTTCTAGCACTGCGCCGATAATAGCACCCTTTAAAAAGTTACTTCGTGCTGCGAATTCTGCAAAAAATGAACGGCTGAAAGAACCCTTCATATCGAACAAAGTAGGGACGGCCAGCTAATCACGGTATAGCGCGCTCAATGGCACGGAGAGCCAGTCAACCGGAAGACGAGTCCCACTAAATTCGACCCTCCGGCTTCGATGCTCGTTCTGATGCGATAAATAAAGGTTCACCATCCAAAGAATAGCGGTCTTGCTATAGTTCTATGGATACGTGTCACTTGCAATGGATAATTCTCAATCAATTTAACATGTTTATTCCCGTATTAAAACGCATAGTATGGTGTAGTGAATGTAATGTTTTAATAGCGGTTAATAATTAAGCAATGAAGCTTTCTGAGTAGTTTTAAATTTGAATAAGGAAAAAACTTGCTTTCCTTGGGGTTGGTTCGTCAGTCTTTTAGCTTGCCGATCGTAGGAGTTTGTGGAAGGTTGAAGGTTTGGAGCACTGATTTTTCTGGCAACTGCAATGATTGTCAGACTGACCTCTGCCAACGTCATTTTATCTGCTGAATTGCGTGCATTAGAAAAATGTAGGAAAATAGAAGAAATAAAATGTTTTAATACCAAAAACGAAACTATTGTTGAGTGGAAATATATTAGTGAATTGTTTGAAATTCAAGTAAATGAAAAAATATTATTTAAAGTTAAAGAGTTTCAGCAAATTCAGTCTGATTGGAAATTAAGAGATATTAATAATTTAAATAGGAATTTCAACAAATATACACTGTTTTTGGTTGCCGGTCTGTTAACTGTTATGCGATTACCAACATTTGTAAAATATAAAAGATCAGTTGTAAATGTAGGTATATAATACTGATGATTTTTTTTCTGTTGTCGGTAAAGGCTTTTCCATACCCTGCTAGAAATAAAATAAATTAAGTATAAATGCTTATAGCATAGAGCATTATCAAAATAGTAAGAAAGAGGACATTGTTCTGCTTTATTTAATTCAACCTAGATCAGACAAGCTCACAATTCATCTTCTTATAATTTAAATTACAGAGATTTTTTTAAATAAGGAAGACGTTGATATATTTGACAATAATATAAATTTATCATTTTACATGGATGAAAAATATATCCCAAATGGTAACATCCGAATTTACAAACCGGTCATTCTCGCACTTGATTCTGCGATAAATGTTTATGTTATTTTTTATTTGCAAAATCTTTGAATAATCATATATTTGTCGGCAAGAATATTATTAAATGAAAGGGAATATTACCGACTGAAAAAAATAATATATTAAAATTTAGAAATTATAGATTTAAAGAAAAGTCCCTGTGGCAATTTACGCTGATATAGACAATCAATCAATTACCAAAAATATGTCTCGTTAAGTATAGCTTTTTATAAACATTGCAATGTTTATGATTCCCTGTATAAACTTAAAGTTTATATAGAAAAAGACTGTGTAAAATGTGTTATGAAAGAATTAAAACATGTATCTGATGAAGTACATTTACTTATAAAAAATATTATCCCCAAACATTAACAACGTTACATTTGTGAAAAGCCTTTTGCAAATGGTGACATTAAACGCCGCGATCATGATCATTTTACAGGTAAATATGGAATCCCAATTCATGAATCTTGTAATATTAATTATAAAAACGGATTTTCGATATGACATCTGCAGTTAGCATATTAACTGCATATCAAAATTTAGATACATTGCACTATTAAACAGCATTGGGAATTTCAATCCAAATTAACCAGAGTCTTACGTAATATATTTTGATATTAGTAACCAATATGGTGTTCATATGAGCGAATATTTATAATACAAAGATTTCAAATGGTTTAAAAATCTTGAAAATAAACAAACGTTGTTCAATTTTCCTGAAGATTTACCAGAGGTTTACACCTCAGAGTTAGATTTAGAATATTAAGAAGAGCGTCATGATTTACATAAAGATTTGTTTAAAGGTGTAAGGCTTTACAAAGATGTAAGGCTTGTAACAAAATGGGAGGGGCGATATGGAGCGAAAAGTTTAGCAAGACAGAGTTTTCATAGCTGCAACATGTTCGATTAGGATATAGTTATCATTAAAATGGATTAAACAAAAATTAATTCTAATACACTAATTTATACGGGATTCACAGTTCTTGACGTATAAAAAATAATAGTATATGATTTTTACTATAATTAAGTTCAGAACGCATTTGGTAATAATGCAAAGTTACTGTACACCGACACAGACAGTTTAATATATTAACTCACGGTTTCCAACGTCTACGATTATATACACCAAATCATGTTTATGGAATATGTCGTCTAAACAAAAAAGCATTGAATTTCGTGAAAGATGAAATAAATGGTAAAATAGTAATTGAATTTATTTGTTTGCGAACAAAATTATATGCATATAAAGTTTTTGGAGAAGAGGGTAAAAGAAAGAAAGCTGAAAGAGGTAAAAGATTCCACTTTGACCACTGGTCTGATTTGACCTGGTTCAACAGATACTCTTCCATGTAAGTATAAAAATAGAGTGTATGAGCTCATGGATGTCGACAATGATGATAACAATGTACTGTTATTGTAAAATTGAGTTTTGATGCAAATGAGTAGACCATTGCAGTTTTTTAACTTGAGTGAACACTATTATAAGGAATAAATAGATAATATGAAATATTGACTCAGCTAGCGATTCTTAATTATCTCAAAAGGAACTGTTTTTCCATAAAATAATATTTATAAGTGCACAATAAAATGTCATTGCTCTCGAATGACGTAGGCATATATTAGTAGATCACTCACCAGGATTTCACGGTATACAATGGAAATTGCATTCCAGCCAACGATTCATACCTCTATGCTTTGATGGGATGTAAATCCATTCACAACGAGGTTAAAACAAAACGGAAAAAGGTTTCACCTCATCATTGATTGAAACAAAAGCAAAATCTTTCAATATAATTTCGTTAGCTGGACACCTAAAGCCCTACTCATCTATCACGTACTCTATTTCGCGAGCAACTAAACTGATTTAATCTGGTTAAAATAATTTTATAGTGGTTTTTTCAACGCACCACTTATTGTTTTATCTCAATTATACGATCAAGTAAGTTTAGGCAATGTGTTAAAATTTTAAAGGGAAAATTATCATTTATTTCAAAATCCAAGCGTACGTCAGCAGGTCCATATTTTAACTACTCATTTTGTTTCAAACAATGAATAACAGCCAGAGGTGCTTACTCTATGAATGCATAGTAATTAGCTTGAAAGTTTGTGTACATATCATAAAGTAGATCATACTGATTTTTATTAATATTGAGCTTTGAATTACCATCAGGATAACTCTCATTATTCAAAAATAGTTTCATGTTAGTTAGGTTGCAATGATCAAATTGTCTAGAGTTCTAATTAGTATTAATTTTTTTAGTTGTTTAAAAACATATTAAAACAGATCTAAGTTTCTCTAATTATGTTGATGTTGTTAGAAATCCAAACATAGTTTGAAGTGGCTCGAAGTAGATGATATTCGTGCAATTCCCAAATACGAGAACTTATTGGAAAAGAATGATCATTCTCAATATATCTTAGCAACTAAAATTTTCGTAAATTCCATTCGAGATAAAATTTTTATCGGGTTTTGATCTTGTCAAAATAAGTTTATGTTTAGCTTTTTAGTTAATGATTTTGCATCATTATTTATTTGAAGACAAACAGTATTTTGTATTTTGTAAGATATATAGTTTTTTCAAATACTAGTGGGACCGACATTTTTATTTCTATCAATCTCAATAGCATTAATTTCATATCTTGCTTCTTCGATCAAGTGATAGATGGTGTTACAAACTAATGTTTTAGTAGCCAATGGAGTCCCATCAGAATTTACAAATAGATCTTTTCACAAGATGTGGGAAGTCTTTTTCGCACTTACGTAACGGAAGTAAAAACTGCTCGAAACATTTGAAGGTGTTCATAACGTCAAGTTTGCTTCCGCTTTTAAATGAAAGGGTTTATTTTGCATACACATGAAGTTAGCTTTTGCTAGGTAGAAGACAATGATCTTGACTTGGAGCTGCAGGGGGTATGCGGTGGCCGATCAGGCGTGGCCAAGCAGAAGCTTTGCAGTATATATGATCAGATTATTTTGTGCCACGATGATATGAGCTTGTGATTGAAAACAGCGTCATCTGAAACGCAAACATATATCGCGAAGTAGAATCAAGAATGTTATTAGACGATTAAAAATGAATTATTTGCTATAATATTACTTGTTAATATTTAATTTCTATTAAAACTACATTTGATTAAGTGCTGCTGCCATAGCTACCTACAGAGAGAGGGAGGGGGCATTGATTGATTGATATTCATTATCAGCTTTTGCTATCATAAGATATGTGCATTTGCACATTATCTGATATAAGTTAATGTATCTAAAACCTTATCTCAATGTAAATATGACAGGGGAGAATGAATCCGTGACAAGTTGGATGGTGCATAACACCAAATGCGGCAATTATTATTATTAATATTCTGGTTTAAGATCGTAGCAGCTTCTGACGCAGGAGTGATCCCGTTGTCTTCCCTTAAAAGCCTAAGCGTGGCTGATATTTAAGACTCATTGATGAGGCAATTGTCTGTGAGTATAAGACGTTTCTCTGCAAGCGCAGGGCATTGACAAAGGATATCAGTAGTCGTTTAATGCTTCTTTCCGCAGGGATGACAGAGTGGACTTTCTTTATGCCCCGTTTTATGTCTGTGATACCGCAGGCTTCCATGTCCAATAAATATTTCTATTCGGATTTTAACTTAGTTCCTCCCGAGCTTGAGTGATTCCTTCGCTCGGTTAGAGTTTAGTTTTAAGCCCAAGAGTGTTTCAGCCTGTCTGTAACCAGAGATGAAATGTCCTGCCCTCTGTATTCAGCCTGATATTTGCCATCCGGACAAGGAAACTTGTACGGACTGAAGCACTTCAGGGCCACCTGTCTCTGGATGGGGTAACAATCTGATTGACTACCCGCCGTTTCGGGCCCAGTTGGGCCACAGGCGTCTTTGGTTTCCTTGAAGATGTCATTCCCTCTCATCCGAAACTCGTAAAGCCCGGGAAATGTACCTTGATCAGTTGAGAAAAGGTATCCCAGTCAGACTCCGAGTATATCCCGCCAAAAGTCCAAAAGTTTGTCCAGCTTTCTTTCTTTTTCTTACATATTGCGCACCTACATTCATCCTTGATCGTTGTAAATGATGTCAAAAGTTCCTACCTTTTGTCAGAACTGGCACGTCGGAACCTCTCTCTGATTTACCTGCGAAGCTCTTTGAGTTTCCCATTCCAGCAGTGTGTCTCCTAGTCTTTTGGACTTCTGTAGGTCGACCATGACTTTCATAAGTAGGTTTGATACCTTTCGTGAAAATCTCGGCCGCCCGTCCAGGGAATCCACATCTCTGATTGACCTGGACACTTCTGAGAGTAGGCTCCTTAGTTCCGTGGAAAACTGATCACTGTCCGTTTTTTTAGATTTTTGGCCCATTTAAGCCCCGGGGGTATAATGGATTCCAACTCGAACTCTATCTACTAGTGCTCGAAAAGTGTGGGTTCATATATTATGGGTTTCAAAAATGTTGCTCTCTCTACTAAAATTTGAATAAGTCATTGAAAAAAATTGCTTAAGACCGCAAAAAAATGCACTGCAAAAATAATTTGATAGCAAACAAATTCTTTACTCACAATACCGTCATAAATTAATTATCATTAGAGTTATAGTTGAGCAAAGGTTTAAAATCAGGGTCAAAAGCTTTAATTTCACGACAGTAAACTTTGACTTGTTATGTTTGTTAAAAAAATCATTAGAAGCGAGGGAAAAAAATCTGGCAAATTTCTTGACATTTTAATTATATAGTAGGACCTTATCTCAGCTATAAATTGTAATAGAAGGCTCAGAGAAAGCTTAACATAAGTAAAAAATTCCAATAATACAATGATATACGTAATAAAGTTTCAAAATGATTAAATAATTGTCTCTTAGAAATCATTTTTTCTATCTTTTTTTTCTTGTATGCATAGAAGGAGTCCTTAGTGTCCGTGTCAGTCGAGGATCACTATTCGGCACTTTCCTCAGCTACCTAATTACAGGAATTCACTCGTATTTATTTCCAGGCTTCTGGAGGAGTTACTGAATTTGGATTAAATGAGAGAGACTGAATGGGATCCCTGGAGCGGACAGTTATGGTTAGGAATATTGCCTGGATTAGTTACTGTCGCTGCCTCCAATCGACATAAAAAAAAGTAGAAAAAATAATTGCCAATAAACAATTAGTTAATAATTTTAAAACTTTATTTCGTATGTAATTGTATTACTTGAATTTTTTACTTATCTTAAGCTTTGACTGTGCTTACTGTCACAATTTGGAGCTAAAATAATGTCCACCTCTCCAGCTATCTCTGTAACCTGCAATTATTGAAATTTTTTGATTTATATGACACCTATATTTAGAGAAAATGTCAAGGATTTTCCCTAATTCTTTTTACCTCGTTTCTAATGATTTTTCAATTAAATATAACAAAGAAAATTTTTATTGAAGATGTAGGTCTTTGTTGACTAGTGTGAGATAATAATATTGCGTCGGTGGGATGACGTTGTTGATCTACTAGTCGTGGTATAATCGATTTTTATTGATACAAGCTTTCGCTTGGTGATACCAAGCCTTATAAGGAATACATGATATAGGAGTAAATTAATACCTAGTGAAAATGAATTCTAAAGATAAAGTATATTCGTTAAATTATCAGCAAAAAATTTTCTTTGTGATGATGTGTGTTATTTCACAGCCATGTGTAGTGAAAATTGTTAGGTTAAATAAGTACTATTAGAGTTTTTGTCTAAAGGTTTTTTCTTTTTGGTAGTTAAAAAGGTGAAGTTAAAAATGTATTATTCTTTGGTAGTCCAGTAAATAAAATGAGAGTAAGATACTTCATCCTGGACATGCAATTCATTTCAGTGTTTGAAATAAATAAAAATACTGTTAAGAAGATTCCCAAATATTGCATTTTAGATATTAAAGATATCGCGGGAAAGGACCCCGCAGCAAATGTACATGAAATGGATTTCGGTCAATTTTGATTAAACTTCGTAAAATTGTAGTTCTCAATGTCTTGATAAAAAGTGTTATGGGGCCCAAATATCGCGAATGGACAGTTTTCGAGTTATAGAGGGTTTAACACCCAACCCTTCTAAGAAACATTACCAAATATCTTGAAAACTGCAGCTCTGCGAAAAAAAGTTCCCTATGCAAGTTATTGGGCTCTAACGGGAAAATGCAAAGAAAGTCATGGCCTTAAGACACAGGTAATTTGTGAAGGTCATTCAATGTAAACTTGTCATTTATTGCTAATATTTAGCCAATAAAGACAAGATATGAAGAGGAAATCAATGTAGAACCCATAAACGCAAAAAATGAGAATGACTTAGTCAATAGCCAGCCAATGAAGGAAAATGATGAAAAGGATGTTTTCAATATCTAGCCAATTAAGACAAGAAAAGAGTAAGATTTAGTTATTATCTAGTCAATGAAGGCAATACATGCGCGAGACTTAGTCAGTATCCAGGCAATGAAGGCAAGGTATGACCAGGATTTTATCAATATCTTGCAAATGTATGCCAGGTACATATGTGAAAGACTTAGTCAATATCCAGTAAAATAAATGCAAGATTCGAAGAAAATGTTGTCAATATTTAGCCGATGAAAGCAAGAAAAATGCGAGATTTAGTAATTATCTAGCCAATGAAGGCAAGTCATGAGTGCGATTTAGTCATTATTTAGCCAATGAAGGCAAGATTTGTCCAGGATTTTGTCAATATCTAGCCAATGAAGGCAGGATATGAGCAAGACTGAGCCAATCTCCGACCAATAAAGGTAAGTTATGACCAGGAGGTTCATTCGGTTCCTTAGATTTTTCAAGTAATTTATTGACGATTTCGGCATCAGCTCCTTCCATGAAAAGTAATGGATGGTATCTGTTAATTATAGCTCCAGCTATCTGAAAAAATCGCCTAGGTTAGGAACGTATTGTATCTGTATTACTTGCTGAAAGAATTTGAAAATCGATTTGATGTGTCCGTTCATCTCATATCCCCTATCAACAATGACAATATCGTCTTCTTGGAACCACCTTCTCATTCCGTCAGCGTCTATTGTGAATTCATGTTGTTCTATAGCAGCATCATTATTACGGCAGCCAGAAAAGTACGGCCCTTAAATGTCGAGAATGTAATCATCAGGTGCAACTATTAATACAGGTTTGACTAAGTGCCGTCCTCTGTGAACACAATATGACTGTCGCAGAGCCCTAAAGTTGCTGCTCTTATGAGTGTAAAAATCGTCAAATCCGATGTTGTTAGGTACGAAACGTTACATTAAGGATTTTCTGACCATGGCGATGGGTCCACTAACTGACTGCCTACTTGGATATTGGAATATGACCTTGAGAAAAACATCCGATAGGCCTTGACGCATTTTACATAAAAACATCAGCAAATCTCTCTTTTCCACATAATTGTAACCACCTTCACGTCCCAAAAAGTGGACAATTCTCGAAACTGTCGCCAATCAAGAGAAACAAAATAACAGCCAAAACAAGTGTCGCCCGTCCTTTGTGAACACAAAATGCCTCGCGAAAAAATGATAGCAGAGCTCTCAAGTTATTGTTCTTATGATTATAAAAGTACTAATAGTACTCAGCACACCTGCGCGCTGCGCGCGCCAACACCCATTTTATATTATTTTGTTCTATGTTTTCTTTTTCGAGGGGGGGATCGAGAAGAGCGTAAGTTACGTGGGAGTCAAGAAGGACGTGTCTTGAAAACATCCTTCTCATGGTTTTCCTTCATTGGCTGGTTATTGATTTCCTCTTCATATCGTGTCTTTATTGTCTGAATATTAGCAATAAATGACAAGTTCACATTGAATGACCTTGATAAATGACCTGTGTCTTAAGACCATGACTTTGTTTGCATTTCCCCGTTAGAACCCAATAACTTTCATAGGGAACATTTTTTTCGCAGAGCTACAGTTTTCAAGATATTTGGTAATGTTTCTTAGAAGTTAATGATAACCGAAGTTAATGATAAATAACGTACTTTCAAAGAAATGTTTCACATTTTAACTCATCAAAAATTGGTTAACAAACGTTTTGACACCTATTTCGTCAGTGATAAATACCGCAGCTTAATTTTAAATACTAACAATGTTTAAAATTTCATACTAAGTTTTCAAAACAAATTTCCCGCGATAGCTTTCATTTCACAAATGCAATATAGGGGTGTCTAGTCAATAAAGAATGATTCATCTCTTCATATTATTACGAATTTACCCTCACTCCTGGTCATGCAGTTATGGTCATAAGGAGTGCTGCCCATTATTTTTATTTATTTCAAACACTGAAATGCATTGCATGCTCAGGAGGAAGTATCTTACTCTCATTTTATTTACTAGATTACCAAAGAATAATATATTTTTAACCTCACATTTTTAACTACCAAAAAGAAAAAAAAATCTGTGGGACAAAACTCTAATAGTACTTATTTCACTTAACAATTTGAACGGCCCATATAAGATTTTTCATACATATTAAGCGTATTATTTTTATAATTTAAAAAAAAAACTATTATACCACGACTAGTAGATCAAAATCATAATTCCACCGACCCAATATTATAACAAGTCAAAGTTCACTGTCGTGAAATTGACTATGTTTTTATAACTTCGCTTAACTGTAACTTTAGTGATAATTAATGTATGACGATGTCATGAATAGAAAACTTGTTCGCAATAAGACTATCTTTGCAGTGAAGTTTTTTACATTCTTAAGTGATTTTTTCACTGACTTATTCCATTTTTTATAGAGAGTTTAAAATTTTCGAAACCTATACTAAAACTCTCCACTTCTGGATGTTGTCTCTAAAACTAACGGTGCAGAGAATGATGTCGATGAATTCCTCCCTAACCGAGTCACGAAACGTCGGGGTGTTCCCCGTATTAAGAATATCTAAATCAGTGATGATTAGGTATACCAGTAGATCATTACATGTTAAGTTGATATCCGTGCTGCCCCACAAGGTATGGAGAGAGTTAGCGTCGCACACCAAGAGAAGAGGAAAATCCCTTATCTTGCAATATGCCACCAGTGTACGTATCTCTACTGGTGGGTTGGTATCTGTCATATGAAAAGTAAGCCGATCCCATGACGGCAGCAGGACAATGGTAACTCCCTTCTCCAGTATACAAGCTGTGGGATTGGCTGCCTTAGGTCCCTGTAATGAAAACCAGGCCTCCCTAAACCTCTAATCTGATATTGAACTAACCAAGGTTCCTATATAAGCGAGACGCTTGTCTGTCTCGCAACTATGCTACTCTGAAAAACTGCAGAGTCGTCTTCCCTGTTATCCAAGATAATTTGGATAATGGTTAGACCGGGAGCAGTCATTTAGGTCTCTGATTTTCCTGTATACCGACAGGTTTATCTAGTATCTGGCCGAAAACCTTAAAGTTGACCTGTACAAAGTTGTGGAAGGGCCTCTTGATGACGACCGCAACAGCCCTCGTCTGAGACTCAGGAATTTGCCTGGCGATCCTCCAGTACGCTGTCTTTTGTGAGGAGTTGAATCCCTCCATATTCCGGAGGACCACATACGGGTCGTCTAGTTTACCCGGGAACCACGCCGTAGCCCTCAGTATCTTTCGGCGCAAGATCTGTAGAAAAATTTAAATTAACTAACCGTCCCCTCAAAATACACTCCAGGGTCATATATAACGAGGTATGCATTTCAGTCACTTTTTGATACTGCGACTCTTTTCTCTTTCATAATTTTAAAATGAAATTTGCTCATATATCTAATTTCACCTTTACAATCTTCAACTGAAATGTACTGAAATTGAATAGGATATTGGATAAATCTTTCTTAACATCTATGCGAAAATCTGAATTTAATTTATTTGGCCTACCCCTCAAAATTTACGTAGGTGTCGCCATGCTAAGAAATACATTTTGACAACTACTTTTTACTAAATCCATTTTTTCCTTTACAACTTTTTAACTGAAATTTACTGAAACTGCATATGACATAAAGTAGGCCTTTCTCAAGATCTGTTCGGAATCTGAAGTTAAGTTAATTAATTCGTCGAACCTCGAAATAAACCGAAGAGTCATAAATGATGAGAAATGCATTTCGAACACTTTTTAATACTGTGTCTACTTTCTCCTACAAATTTTTTTTATTGAAATTTACTTAAAATGAATATGATATTAAACAGAACTTTTTCATACTCTGTCCAACAGTCTAAACCTTAATCAATTAGGATTTGCCCTCAAAATATGATACACCCAAGAGTCACAATTGCTTGAAATTGCATTCTGATAACTTTGTATAAGTGCATCTATTTTCTCCTTTACAATTTTTAACTGAAATTTACTGAAACAAAACATGACATTGAATAGACCTTTTTCAAGATCTGGTTAAAGATCTGAATTCAAATTAACTAGCCTTACCCTCGAAGTATACCCAAGAATAAAAAATGTTGCGAAATGCATTTCGATCACTTTTTCCTGCTGTATCTAATTTCTCCTGTACAATTGATTCCTGAAGTTTATTGAAATTAAATACGACATTGAGTAGACCTTACTCAAGGAATATGCAGACGTTACTCAAGTTCTGTGAAAAAGGACCTATAAAAAAAATAACCATCGCGCTTAAAATGCATCCAATAATAAAAAATGCTGAGAAATAAACTTCGATAACTTTTACTACTGTATCTATTTTCTTCGTCAGAAATTATTACTCAAATTTACAGAAATTGAATACGACGTTGAACAGACCTTTCTCAAGATCAGTGCAAAGATGTGTATTCAAATTAATTAGCCATCGCCCTCAAAATGAACCCAAGAATCATTATTGCTTTTTTATTATTGTATTCGTTTTAACCTTTACAAATTTTAACTGAGATTTACTGCTATTAAATACGACATTGAATAGATCTTTCTCAAGATCTGCTGAAAGATCCAAATTGAAATTAATTTGTCTTCCACTCAAAAACAACCCAAGAATAAAAAATGAAGATAAATACTTTTTAATCACTTTTTACTACTGTATCTATTTTCTCCTTCACAATTTATTCCTTCAATTTTATGAAATTATACACGACATTGTATAGACTTTACTCAAGGTCTGTGCAAAAATCTGAATTTTAATTAATTAGGCATTGCCCTCAAAATAAAACCAAGAGACATAATTGCTAAAAAATATCTTTCGATCACTTTTTACTCCTGTATCTATTTTCTTGATTAAATTTTTTTAATGAAATTTACTGAAATCAAATACGGCATTGAATAGACGTTTGGCAAGATCTGTGCCAAGATCTGAATTTAAATTAATTAGCCATCGCCCTCAAAATGCACCCAAGAATTTCAAATTCTCAGAAATAAATGGCCATCATTTTATATTATTGTATCTCTTTTCACCTTTACAAATTTTAATTAAAATTTCCTGCTATTAAATATGACACTGAATAGATCTTTTTCAAGATCTGTTCAAAGATCTGAATTTATATTAATTAGTCTTTCGCTCACAATCCACCGAAGAATAAAAAATTCTGAAAAATGCACTTCGATAAATTTTAACTACTGTATCTATTTTCTCCTTAATAGTTTATTACTAAAATTTACTGAAATAGAATACGACGTTAGACAGAGCTTATTCAATATATATGCAAAGATCTGAATTTAAATTAATTAGCCATCACCCTCAAAAGGCACCCAAGATTCATAAATCCTGAGAAATGAATTTCCGTCACTTTTTATTATAGTATCTACTTTCACCTTTACAAAGTTTAAGTAAAATTTAATGAAATTAAATACAGCATTAAAAATACCTTTCTCAAGATCTTTTCAAAGAACTGAATTTACATTAATAAACTTCCGCTCAAAAATCTACCGAAAAATCAAAAATGCTGAGAAATACACTTCGATAACTTTTCACTACTGCAACCATTTTCTCCTTCACAATTCTCAACTAAAATTAATTAATTAATTAGTTAATTAGTTAATTAGGCTAATTAAATAGTCAAGCCCTCAATATATATCCAAGAATACAAAATGCTCAAAAATCCATTTCGATCTCTTTTGAACACTGCCTCCGTGTTCTCCTTTACAATGCTTAACATAAATTTTCTAAAAGTGAATACAACATTGATTGGACCTATCTCAAGATCTGTTCAAAGATCTGAACTTAAATTAATTAGTCTACCGAAGAATGAAAATAATAAGAAATATATTTCTATCACTTTTTACATTTGTATCTATTTTCTCCTTCACAATTTAATACTGCAATTTAATAAAATTGAGTACAACACTTTTTACACCTGTATCTATTTTCTCCTTCACAATTTATTACTGCAACTTACTAAAATTAAGTACAACATTGAATAGACCTTTCTCGAGATCTGTTCAAAGATTTAAATTTAAATTAATTTATCACCCACTCAAAATACACTGAAGAATCAAAAATGCTGCGAAATACACTTGGATTACTTTTTACTACTGTATCTATTTTCTGCATCACAATTTATTCCTGAAATTTACTGAAATCAACTACTGCCTCCATTTTCATCTTTACAATTTTTAACTGAAATTTACTGTAATTACATCTGACATTGAACAGACCTTTCTCAAAATCTGTTCAAAGATCTGAATTCAAATTAATTTGTGTTACGCTAAAAATCGCACCAAGAATAAAAATAATGAGAAGTACATTTCGATCACTTTTTACTACTGTATCTATTTTCTCCTTCACAATTTATTACTTCAATTTACTAAAATTGAGTACGACATTGAATAGACCTTTCTCAAGATCTGTTCAAAGATCTAAATTTAAATTAATTAGTCATCCGCTCAAAATCCACCGAGGAATCAAAAATGCTAAGAAATACACTTCGATAACTTTTTACTGCTGTATCTATTGTCTCCTACAAAATTTATTACTGAAATTTACTGAAATGAAACACGGCATTGAATAGAATTTACTCAAGGTCTGAAAAATCTCAATTTATATTAAGTAGGCATTGCCCTCAAAATAAAACAAAGAGTCATAAATCCTTAGAAATGAATTTCCATCCCTTTTTATTATTGTATCTGTTTTCACCTTTACAATTTAAATCTAAAGTATACTGCAATTAAATATGACATTGAGTAGACCTTTCGCAAGATCTGTTTCAAGATCTGAATTTAAATTAATTAGTTTTGCGCTCAAAATCCACTGAAGAATCAAAAATGCTGAGAAATGAACTTGGATAACTTTTTACTATTGTACCTATTTTCTCCTTCACAATTTATTACTGAAATTTACCGAAATAGAATACGACGTTAAATAGACCTTTCTAAAGATTTGTGCAAAGATCTGAATTTAAATTATATAGTTATCGTCCTCAAAATGCAGCCAAGAATCATAATTCCTGAGAATTAAATTTCTATCCGTTTTTATTATTGTATCTGTTTTCACCTTTATAATTTACACTAAAATTTAGTGCAATTAAATATTTCACCGAATAGGCCTTTCTCAAGATCTGTTCAAAGATCTTAATTTATAAATATTTTCTGAAGTTGAATATAACATTGAAAGAACTCTTCTCAAGATCTGTTCAAAGATCTAAATTTAAATTAATCATTCATCCGCTGAAAAGCCACTCAAGAATCAAAAATGCTAAGAAATACACTTTGATAACTTTTTACTGCTGTATCTATTTTCTCCTTCACAATTTATTACTGAAATTTACTGAAATTAAACACGACATTGAATAGACCTTACTCAAGATCTGTGCAAAAATCTAAAATTTTAATTAATTATATATTGCCCTCAAAATAAAACCAAGAGTCATAAATGCTGAGAAATATCTTTCGATCACTTTTAACTCCTGTATCTATTTTCATCATCACAATTTTTAAATGAAATTTACTAAAATCAAATACAGCATTGAACAGACATTTTGCAAGATCTGTGCAAAGATCTGTATTTAAATTAATTAGCCATCCGCTTAAAATCCACCCAATAATCCAAAACGCGGAGAAATAAACTTCGACAAATTTTTACTTCTGTATCTATTTTCTCCTTCACAATTTATTACTGAAATTTACTGAAATTGAATACGACGTTGAATAGATCTTTCTCAAGATCTGTTCAAAGATCCGAATTTAAATTAATTTGGCTTACGCTTAAAATTGAACCGAAAATAAAAAATGATGAGAAATGAATTTCGTTCGCTTTTAAATACTGTATCAATTTTCTTCTTCACAATTTATTACTAAAATTTACTGAAATTGAATATTACGTCGAATAGACCATTGTCAAGATCTGTTAAAAGATCTGCATTGAAATTAAATTGTCTTGCGCTTAAAATCCAATTGAAAATAAAAAACGATATGAAATGCATTTCGATCGCTTTTAAGTCCTGCATTTATTTTCTCCTTTACAATTGGAACTGAAAATTACTGAAATTAAATATGACATTGAATAGACCCTTCTTAAGATCTGTTCAAAGATCCAAATTTAAATTAATTAGTCTTCCGCTTAAAATCCACGAAAGAATTAAAAATGCTGAGAAATACACTTCGATTACTTTTAACTACTGTATCTATTTTCTCCATTACAATTTATTCCTGAAATTTACTGAAATTGAACACGAGTTTGAATAGACCTTTCTCAAGATCTGCTCAAAGATCTGAATTTAAACTAATTTGTTTTCCGCTCAAAATCCAACCGAGAATCTAAAATGATGAGAAATGCATTTCTATCGGTTTTAAATACTGCGTTTATTTCCCCCTTTACAATTTCAAACTGAAATTTACTGCAATTAAATATGACATTGAATAGACCTTTTTCAATATCTGTTTAAAGACCTGAATTCAATTAATTAGCCTTCCTCCTCAAAATAAAACGAAGGTTTTTATTTTCTACAATGTTGAGTTTTCTTGGTTGTCCTATTTGTCCTGTTCGAAGTATTCGTGGCGAGCCTTGTGCTGTTATTAGTTGAACATCATGTGCTTCAAGTTATTCTGGAAGTCATTCCCCTTCAGGTAAATTCTATTCTTCAATCACCTCTTCTTCAGAAGATTCTACAGGGTCTTCCATTTCAACTTGCACTTCTTCGGGACATCTTCTTGTAATGTTCGTGAAATTAAGTTCCACTTTCATAAATTTCTTTTTCAAAGTTTCTCCTGCTTTCTGTTTCTAAAACCTTTCTGTCAGATCTTCTGCGATGAAGTTGTCGTATGTTCCCACTTTCTCGAGTTGATCCCGGAATTTCATGTCTCGTAACGCGATGAATTTTCTTTTAGTAAGCACCCAAAGCCTATAAGCTTTGGATTCTTCTAAATAACCGATAAAAAAAACTTTTAATTCGCGGGATCTTTATCTAGGGCATAGGTTTTGCTCCGAAGGTCCTGAAATACAAAATATCAGGTTTCGTTCCAAATGAATCCTCGTATGGAATATTTCCATTCACACTTCTGGAAGGACTTCTAATGGAAATGTAGGTAGCCGTTCCGATCGCTTCTGTCCAAAATGAGGAAGTCAGGCTGGATTCGAGTGGTATACACCTGGCCATTTCCACCAGAGTACGATTCCTTCTCACAGAAACTCCATTCTGTTGCGGCGTGTGATGAAAGTTTAACCTTCTTTTTATTTCACACTAATTCAGGAAATTGTCAAACTGGTTTTTGCAGTACTATTTTCCATTACCGGATCATAAGTCAGTGCATTTTCATCACTTTTTAATATTGTATCTATTTTCACATTCACCATTTTTAGCATATATTTACTAAAATTGAATACGAAATTGAATAGAACTTTCTCAAGATCTGTGCATAGATCTGTATTTAAATTAATTAGCCATGCCCCTAAAAATACATGCAAGAGCCATAAATTCTGCGAAATGCATTTCAATCCATTTTTATCACTGCGTAAATAATATTATTAATAGAAAGTAATTCTTCTGCGAAGAATGACCTGGCATCAAGCAACTATTATCACCATTCTCGTAAAAATGTTGTACTAAAATTTAAGTTTCCACTGGCATTTTTTCCTCTAAATTTGGGTCGGGTGATATCAAGATTCCTTTTAGAGCAACAAGTTTCTTGGCTCTTTTAGCTTGCCGTTCAAATGTATTAAATTCATTTATTAATTTCCTGCTGCCCCATGATTTAGGTACCAGAGTTAGAAGCAAAATCTTTTCTGAGTGGTCCGTAGTCGTCGAATATTTTTTTTTAGTTGACAATCATCCTTACATTTTTTATTGTGATTTGGTGATAATTAAAGTTCAAGTGGAATGCAAAAAGCATGCATCGTGCCTAATGCTCCTTGTCGGACGACGTTGTCATTACTGATGATTCTTAAGGTTAAGTCCACAGGGCCGCCACTCATTATCATGTGTGTTAAAGTCCTAATAATTTGCGTCACACCCAGGCCATTTTCAAATTGTCATGCTGGGCGGGAAGGCACTACTGTCATTAATCACATAAATATTTAAAATTGACATTTCTACCGATTTCAAAATACTCTTTTGAAGCGGGAAAGTACCCCAGTGAATGGTCATAAAAACAATTCTCTTCACAACCCTAACTATTTCCAATATTAGGTGAGGAGATGAAAGACACACTCTATGACTGGTCACATAAATAATTCAAATCGCACCCATACCCCATGCAAAAGTCTTCATGGGAACAGGAAGGCACTTCTGTGACTGATTATTGAAATTATTTAAATTACACCCTAACACTTTCCAACGACTATTGGCAGGCAGAAATTCACACACTGTGACTGCTTACATGAATCATTGAGGTAACTTTTCTACCCAATTCCAAAGAATTCTTCACCATGGTCCAATATCTTATGCGGGCGGAATTGCACCTCCTTGACTGATCACAGAAATAATTTGAGTTACACTTCTCCCCCTTTACCACTTATACCCCTACTCATACACAGTACCTTGCCCAGGCGGTAAGCGTCTTCGTGGCTGGTCACCGAAATAATCAAATGAAAGAAGCAATTTAAGTTACACCCTTAACCATTTAGAATGTCTCGTGCTGCTTGTGAAGGTGGCCCTATGAATTTTCTCATAATTAATTAAGGTCATATTTCTACCTCTTCTCCTAGATCTTAATATGCGATTATGCGGGAAGGCATTTTTGTGACTGGACATAAAAAAATTCCAGGCACACCCGTAACCCTTTCCAATATTATTATTTATGTAACGACTGGTTACATACATAAATAAATTCGTATATATATGTATGTAGCTCTGCTACCATTCGGTTCGGTTTTGTTTCCTCTAGAATCCAACCGAAAGGTCTATGACAGAGCCACCGAACGCGTCCTCGGGTTGCGGATAGAGGGTCCCTATACCAAGGGTTTTTGCTAAATATGGTTAGAGAAAATTAATAGGCAGTCACGAAAAACTGTCCAGGGGTGGTCCCAAAGGAATTATCCCCCAAGCGGAGGTGTGAAAACCGTGCCGAAAGCTGAATGGCACCTGGGTGAGGTATTTAGAACGGTGACTCTGAGATACCGGGCGACCTCTCAGAGTACGAAGCCTTATCCTTGTATGCGGGTCTCTACAAGGATAAAAGAACCCTTTTCTCTAGCTTCTCGTGAGATCAACAATGATAACACCAAACATAGTTGTGGTAAGTGCGGTTAAAAACAATAGAAGCGCAGGGCTCACGACAATGGGTCGGCAAACAATGCCGACCACTCTAGAGTTGGGGGAGCCAATGAAGATGGAGTCAATGCGGTGACCCGGCGAAATCTTGGGGC
>JAAAKG020189410.1:0-24845 GCA_010014905.2 Druon quercuslanigerum | reverse complement strand
AGTGATTACAATTGTGGTATATAATATGTGATATTGAAATAAAAAAGTATCACATTTTTGTAATGAAAAGCCGTACACTAAAAGAAATATGAAATTTTGTATAAAAATTGCCAAAGAAATTAAAAATATTAATGAAATTGAAAAAAAAGAATTATTACGAAAGTCCTGCTTAGAACTGTTCGGAAAATCGAACGTGTATGCCTGACCGATTTTTTAATGTGGGTGAAAGAACTTGTCTTGTTACCGAGTTGCTGCTTCTTTCTGCAAATCCTCTTCTGCGATAGTATAAGCTGCTTTCAATCTGTCCATGGTAACGGTGACGCTTTTGCCTTCGATATTGACGTCGAACGTCTTGTCATTGCGGCTACTGACAGGGTATGATCTATAATAGGGCAAGTCGAACATACCACCAGGTTTGTCGCGGCGTAAGAACACTTGAGCTGTGGTGGCAAGATCTTTAAACACAAATTGCTTATGTTTGTTGTGCCTTGTTCCTCCTACAGGGCTGAGGTCTTGGAAAAACTTTCTCATCTGTTGCACGAACTCAGAAGTTTTACTTGGTTGTTTTGACTTTGGCTTCGGTGCTGAGAATTCTCCAGAAAGTCGTATACTCTCTGCATACAGCACTTCTGCTACAGGTGCCTTTAGATCTTCTCGCCAAGCTGCTCTGAGGCCTAGTAAAACGACGGGTAGGGTCTCTGTCTATATCTCATTTGCATGTCATCTGATAGCTGCTTTCAGCAGACGGTGAAAGAGTTCGACCAAACCATTGGAAGCTGGGTGATAAGCAATTGTCCGAAGATGTATTGTTCCGAGAAGGCTGTTCAACTCATTGAACAATTGAGACTCGAATTGTCGTCCTTGGTCGCTTGTAATTCGGAGTGGTGTTCCAAACCTTGGTATTCATCTTGAGAAAATGGCTTTGGCGACTGTAGGTGCTGAAATATCTGGGACCGGGATAGCATTTGGCTAGCGTGAAAACCTGTAAACGATCGTGACGCAGTGTTGATATCCTTGAGAATATAGAAAAGGTCCAACAAGATTTACGTGGATGTGTTCAAAACTAGATATTGGCGGGACGAAACCTCCAATCGGTGCTGATACGTGCCTCGAAATTTTCGATCGCTGGCTAGGAATGCAGGCTCTAGCCCATTTTTTGCAGTCAGTCTTGATAGATGGCCAGACATAACACTGTGTGATCAATCTAACTGTAGCCTTGATTTCAGGGTGAGATAGGTTTTGCAGTGAGTTTAAAACGGCTTGACGAAAAGGCTGGGTGACTTTCTTGAGCTGCAATCCGGATCCAGGTTGAAGATACTTCTGCAATTCCTTATCATTAGATTGGGATTCTGTGAGAGACGAGAAGTCGATTGCAGTTGCAAATTGCTCGATCCTAGAGAGGGCATCTGCGACAACGTTTTTACTACCTGAAACATGACGAATATCACTAGTGAACTAACCGATGAACTCAAGTTGTCGAAAGTGTCGAGGGTCATATTTCGTAGAACCATGTTGGAAGGTAAATGTGAAAGGCTTGTGATCAGTAAAAATTATAGAACCTCGCCCTTCGATCATGTACCGAAAGTGTTTTACAGCTTGATACACAGCCAGTAACTCTCTGCTATAATCGCCGTGTTTTCATTGCGGAGAGCACTTTTTAGAGACACTTTTTAGAGAAAAATCCGACTGATCCCTAGTTGTCTTCTACACATTGCTGCAGATCTGCGCCGATCGCAAAATCAAATGCGTCCGTAGAAATCGCCAATGGTGCCTCTGGTGCAGGATGAACGAGGAGTACTGTATCCGCAAAGTTTTTCTTGCAGGACTAAAAAGCTTTTAGAGCTTCTGGATTCAAAGAAATAAGTGCTTTTCCTTTCAGATTTTCTTACAGAAGATGGTTTAAGGGTGCCTATTGTGAAGCTATCATCAGGATACCGCGTCTGTAAAAGTTTTAAATTCCAAGAAATTGCCTGAGTTGTTTTACATTCTTAGGTTGTGGAAAATCGAGGATAGCTTGGATCTTTTCTGAAAGAGGTTTATTGCCATTCTTGGAAACTTCAAACCCGAGGTACTTCACTTAAGATTCTCATCAGGAACATTTTGCTAGATTAATCACCACCCTATAAGCCTTGAGATGATCAAAAATTTTCCAAAGATGTTGCTCATGCTCCTCTACTGACGATAATGCTACGAGGATGTCATCGATATATACATATGCAAAGTTACAGCCGTTTTTCGTGCGCTTACTACCAAAAAGGTGGCAAGCTCACAGCAATGCGATTAATCGACGGGAGAATGTCGCAGAGGCCACGTTTGCTTGTGCTTGGGTGTAAAGCAGGCGGAAAAAGTTTCGCGAAATTAATTTCAGTAGTTGAATATATCACACTCGGCGAGGTTGGCCTTGCGACTATAGTACACGTATTGTCGTTGGTAGTCATTTTTAATAGTAGAGCTGCGACTTCGAAGATATTACACTGTTTTTTAACGCGACACTAGTTAACGTTGAGCGTCACTGAGCAAACTGAGCACACTGAGCACACGAGGGTGGCGTTATTTCACTTGCATGCACATTTCATCACTCTTTATTTTCCTTTTTACGAAATTTTCACAAAAATCGTAAAAAAACTTACGCGAAATCACGTCGGGGTCACCCAGTTGTGGAAGCATGCGTGCAGGTCGAGTAAATTATCACAATTTATTTAACACTGAGTGAATTGATTTATTTAGTTGACACAAGGTGTACTAAGTGACGGACGCATAGAGACTGCTTGACTCATCTGCTTCTAAGCTAGGCTACAGGTCATCGAAGGGATCGCAATGCACTTTTAGCAGGCGCTGACTTGTCGAGACCCTTATAGAAAATTCTGGGCTAGTCGTGTACCTGATTTGCTAGTTTCGTCTTCGATGAACCTACTTGAAGGTAGAATGTAATACAAAATATTTGTAAGAAAGAGCAGTTATATTTGACAATAAGCGGTAGTTGTTTTCAAATTAAAATGCATGTATAATCATAACAGATAGTCACCACAGAGTCAATATTTAACATACTTAGTTTTTAAAGCAATGTTTCGTGTTCAACTTATTAGTTGAGTCCTAACAAGTTGAGTAAAGCTTGGTAGATTTGTAACTGTGGATCTACGCTTAAAAAATTCGTGCTGCTGTAGGATAGAGGAACCCCTTTCCCTAGCTTCTCGTGGGAATAACAATGATAACACCAAACATAGTTGTAGTAAGTGCGCTTCAACGCAATAGAACGCGCACGGCTCCCGACAATGAGTCTGCCAACAATGCCGACCACTCTCGATCTGAGGGAGCCAATAAAGATAGAGTCAATGCGATGGACCGGCGGAATCTCGGGGCTTTTAAATGGACGGAGCGAAATCTTCCGAACTGTCGGAGAGGAACAAAGTATCTGCAACGAACATGGTTGCCATTCTGGTAGTACTCTCTTCATTTGTAGTGGTTCCGCGGATTAGGAACGAGCTCAGATCCGGTGATATCGAGACACGAAAGATTATGCACATGAACAAAAGCATGCATCTCAAGTCTTCTGTTCCACGACTCTACATCTCACGCCGTCCAGGTGGTCGCGGAAGATTGAATCTTAAATGTCTTGACAACAGGATTATTCTAGGTAGAGCACATAGAGTCGCAAATAGAAGTGACCCTCTTCTTAAAATGGTCAGGAAGCACGAAGAAGTGGGCAAAGGAGCGTTTCTGTACAAAGCAGCGGAGGAGACTGCTAAAACGCTCAGGCTTAACTTCAGTATCAAGGCTGAGCAAAATGCATAAAATGCATTTTGTGTGCCATGCACACCCCGAGAATTTGGGACACATTCTATGTAGTTGTCCAACTCATGCGGGAACAACCTACATCAAAAGGCATAATGCAGCATCGAGAGTGTTTTATTAACATCTCTGTGACTCTTACGGTGTTACCCTTAATATCGCTCCGTTACACGCTCCTAGGGAATTAGAGTAAATTGTCGAGAATGAGAAGTGCCGCATATACTGGAAGTTTATATTCTCGGCAATCGTTTCTGTTGCATACTCGATATATGCATAACTCGCACTTTCTTAAACAAATAATTAGCGTATCTTATAGACCTCGAAAAATACATCGAATTCATGTCACACAAGTTAATTAAGGACCACAAAAAACTCTAAAGGTACAATATAAAGATTTTTTCTACTTTCTCTTGATTCATGGGGCCATTTCAGGACCACCATGTTTTTTCCTGCCAAAAGGCCACTCGGCTCAATTTCTATATCGGTATGAATACAACCTTCTAATTGCAGTATAGTCGATTTTGTAAAAATAACTTAAAGACCCAGTGAAACATTATTATCCGCTCATTTCAAAATAACTTATTACATTTAAGTTCAATATAGAAATTGAAAGCAAAAATATATTGCAAAATACTTAAATTGCTTAAAATGCACAAATTTTGGCTGTTATATTGCTGTTATATATTGTATTCACAATATTCGTGTAATCAGCATCTTTATTATTTCCTAGAACTTTTTGTTAAACTTCTCTAAAATTTGGCCATGCCGCTCGCTCCTTGTTTACCATTCCTCTTACAAATTCTTTATCCAGAAATAGTTCCCTTATCTGTGGGCCATAAAAGACTCCTTTCATAATCTTAGCTTCAGAAAGTTTTGAAAACTTCTCAAAGATGTATATATGCATCACTTCCTTCTGGTAAGTTTTTCATTACTTTGATGAATTGTTTAATACTAAATCTGGCCTAATTTGTAGAGGTAAAATGATGACTTTCCTGTATAATACTCATAGTACATGGTGTTAAATTTTATCCAAGTGGCCAGTCTTTTTTTACCTAATGTTTCTTTCGGTGTCGACTGTCCCATTAACAAATAAAACATGGATGTTTTGTGAATCCACTTTGTTGGCATAATAAGATAGTCGTTAGTTTCAAATCTCGGATCAACTGCCAGCCGTGAAAATCGTAATTCAGTTTCTGGATCAGTAAATGAAGATTATGATATTTTTCTTTTAACACGACAGAATGACCGACTGGTATAGGAGCATATATGTTGCCGCTATGGAGCAAAACACGTTTTAAACTTCTTGTGGAAGAATCTATAAATAGACGCCAGTCTCTAGCTTCATACTTAACGCACTTACATTGAGGGATCTCGATTTCGGTAGAAGGATATACGAGATTCAGGAGCCAGAACCCCTTTCTCTTCTAATCTAGATGCTACTAGCTCGAAAAGTTCTTTCGATAGTCCTGCGTCTCAAACCAAGTTACTCAGGCTATCTTAAGTAAACGCATTAGAATTCGTATGTTGACCATCCATTTCTTCCGATTCATCTATATAACTGTGATTATCATGTTCGTCTGTTGAATCTTCAACTTGCATTTTAAATTTTCCGTTTCTATATTAGAAGAATCTTCATTACTCGACATCACAATTTCTGTCATATCATGGTCAATGGCGTTGAGGACAGGAAGAGTCACATACTAAACAGATGCATAAAATATAAGAGATATGTTTTTACGGTTGTACCCAGATGTTTTAGTAAAGCAAAAATAACAATCCGAGTTATGATCTGTCGGATTTCGCAAAATCATTGGTGAGGAAAATCTTATTTTTTTCTGATAGTAAAGTTGCAATCTACATTTTACGCATATAGTTTTCAGAGTTCACAAATTGCCCATTCCACTAGTATCTAGACTGAAGAAATTTCTGTAATTTTCTTTTAATTGATCTGTAAATGGTTTTCTTTCAATACTGATAACGTATTTCCCACCAACAATAAAAAAGTTGTCAACACGCGTATTGCACGGCGTCATTTCTATTCTTATAGCAGTAGACTCTACAGAGGCTAAGTTACCCACCAATGAAGAGCTGCGGTCGCATGATGACCAATCGCCGATACTGGGCTTTCGAATCCCTGCATCGTACAGTTATTTGTTCTTATGCATGCCATGACAGATTAACACCTTCACTTAGAGACTGCACAGAAAAAACTGAAGGTAAATCTTATTGCAGTTAAATTTGTAGAGAGTAAACTTTTCTTTGTTCGTACAAAATTCGTCACGACTGTCTTAAAAATTGCAATCCGCAAGCTTCCATTGCTGCAGTGAAGTTAGCTGACGGGTAATGAAACAGAGAAATTCGATAAGTTCGACTTCATAAAGACGGTTATGCCGAATTGTAAGGACTGTCAAAGTTACTTATAGATGTGGGTAAAAGGTGTCAGGGTTACAACCACGAAGTAATAGTAAGGAGTAGAAACTCCGTAAATGGGGGTAGGACAAAAACACCTCCAAGAATTATGACGAAGCGTAAGAACGTTTCTAAATTTTTGTCATGCGCGTTGATATTTTCGAGTCACGTGATATTCCCCCTCTATGCTATATATTAAAACGCGCGGATCAAAATTCAAACGTCTGCTAGACTATATCTACAACGCGCATGACAAAAATCTAGAAACGTTCTTACTGCACGTGCGATTGTAGAAGAATTGCTCCAGAATTTCAGCAGTTGGACGTGAATCTAAGTGTGAATGTAATTTCTTCTGTATCAAATTACCATGACGAGACACTTTTCAGGAAATTTAGAATGATCGATTTTATCTTCATATTATTTAGAATGTTTTTGGCCTTCACATGACTTCTATAGGTCTCTGAGACGCATGGGCAAATATATATCCGAACCTAGAATTTGCCGCACTTTCAGAATCTGAGTTCAAAAATATGATATCTCCCGAATTAACGAACTTGACCTACAAGGCCTTGACGCTGGAATGTAGGGGTCTTAGGGGCTACGTATTCGTGATTTACACACCCGAAAACGTATGGTCCACTTGGTTTGGTCGAAGGACTTTTGGATTTTATGTTGTGATCCTGTGTAATCTTATAATAATTAAATATAAAAATAAATTAAATGCAAATGCGCTTCGTATGAAAATAATGTCTCCCTAAATTTCCTGCGAACCTAATCTCGAAGTATCTCGAAGTATCCATTATTTTAAATTTAAATTCCAACAATAATTTTCAAAAAACTTCAAACATTAGCTAACATTTTCTCTTTGATAAACATGCTTGATTTTTTTGGTTTCAATAAATAAAACATATTTATAAGAAAACAATTTATTAATTATTTAATATGACGAATTTCATAGTTCAATAATTTTTAAAATTTTATTATTCAAGAATTTTACAATTCGGAAATTTGACAATATCGGGAATTTTACTTGTCTTACCGCATGTATTTTGAAATTAAAATTCAGTATAATTTTGCGCTTTTATGTGAGCAATAGATAATACGCGATAAGGTGCCTCAGTGGTGTATGTTTTCAGTAATATAATTCTTTTTTTTCTTGACACTGACGCTTATCAAATGTAAATATTTTATAAGAATAATATTGATGCCGTTAATGCATGAGGTAACAACTATAGTATAGATACCAAAACCTAATGAAGCAGTAGAATACTAATTAGTTACATGGTTAAAAAAGTTCTTTATTAAGATAGAAATCAGTCATTTCTCTGATAAGAAAATATGATAATTGTCTGTTCTCTGATATTTTCGTTGGCTATCATCCTCGGCACCATTGGTAAATAAAATAATATAATATATTTATAATTTTGAGTGGATAATTTTCAAGCGAAATCAATTCAGAAAATTAGTAAATCAGAGTTTTTTCATTTAATCGGAAACTTTACACGTGCGGAATTCTATAATAATATTTAAAAACGCAAAACAGCCAAGATATTTTTAATTTAATAATAACCACACTTTTTTAAGGCTTAGGTACATGCCCCGATGCCTAAATAGTTATTTGTGATACAATTGCGCAAAATAGACGATTACCGAGGAGTGTTCTAAAGGCAAATGTTGCAATCACACGAGTAGTAATCGCCTGTGCGCACGCGTATCACACGTTTTTCTTTTGCAAAAAAGAACACGAGAAAATTATTTAGCAATTTTTTATTTTAAGTAATTTTTCAATTAATTCGTAGAATTCCGCGAATTTCATGAAATCCGTAAAATCCGTGAATTCCACGGATTTCAAGAATTCTGTGAATTCCATGAATTCCATGAACTCTATTACTTGTGTGAATTCCTTGAATGCCATTCTATGAATTTTTTAATTCGTTGAATTCCCTGATTTGCATCGATTCGCAAAGTAGACATGTTTCAAAGTGCGCATGCGCCATTTATATTCCCGCACAGCCTGTTGGATTGAAGTACTTTGCATATCGTTTAAAGGCATGGAAGTTCTCACTTTCTAGGTAGGTATTGAAAAAATAATATTTAACAATCAGAAAAACACCCATAGCACAATTAACGAAAGCCACTCTGGTTACCTTCTACTGAAAATGCCAAACAAATTTTAAATTGAAAATTATCACTCACTTTTGCAGGAATCTAACTAGATATTCCCACCCCTAAATAATAACCAACAACCCCTAAAAAACTATCCCAAACATATTTTAAAAAGCTCATATCAGCTGTCTACAATTATAATCGCAAAAAATTCAAATTGAAAAGAACCACACCAGTCATTTTCTCAACAATCAATTATACATCTCCATCCTCATAGTATTATTAAATCATTCGAAAAAACCACCAAATATTCACACCAGGCACCATTCCAAGAATTTAGTAGATTTTCCCATCACCACAGTAATATTCTCAAACCCAAAAAACAACTTACACAATCAGCGAACCCTTTTGCAGGTTCCTTCAACTAAAATATGCAAAGAAAATTCAGTTTGCAAACAATCATATATTATTTTTGGATCCGAGATATAACTGGATTTACATTGAAGATTTTTCGAGGTTTTTGAATATTGTTATGCGGTTGGAACAATTATCTAAAGTTTTTCAAAAGTGTCTTCTGTGACTAATAAAATATTTGATATTTGGACAAAAAAATCTTAATTCTTAATTAAAGACAGTTAAATTCAATCAGAAAATACAAACTTTCGAATAAATAGTGAAATTTTGAACGAAAAAGATTAGCTTTCCACCAAAAATGAAATATTTGAATTTTCAGTTTAAAAAATTACACAGGCATACAAATAAAGTAGGTTGTGCAAAAGGTTAGAGTATGGTATCTATACGTGTTTTGAGGCACCGAAAGCGAATCTAATATCAGTTTTTTCCCAGCAAGTCAGAATTTTCTCCTAGATGCGAAAAATTTCCTAGTAAATCAGCTTTTTTGGGTAAAAATTACCGTTGGTATTAAAATCATCTGGAAAAACGTTAGGCATGATATTTTCATCTATGTTGGTAGGCAGAATAAGAATCTGAGACTAGACAAGATCAGCCTTGTCTGGTGTGAAATAACCCTTGTTATAGAAATCGTCTGGAAACAGGTGAGAGTATGAATCAATGAATGGTTTTCTTCCATCCTATCAGTGTTTCCTCCTAGATGAGCAAAATTTCCTAGCAAATTAGCATTTTCCAGAATGAAATTACCCTTGGCATTGAAATTATATCAATAAATATCAGGCATGGCAACTATATGTAATTTGGTGCTTTGAATATGAATCTGACATTAGTTTTCCAGCAGCCATTCAGGGTTTTCCCCTAGACGAGGAAAATTTCCTAGAAAATAAGCTTTGTCATGTATGAAGTAACCCTTGTTATTGGAATCGTTTGCATGATATATTTATATGAACGGAATATGAATCTGAAATTAGTTTCCCTTCAGCACTACAGGTGTTGTCCCCAGATGTAGCGAATTCCGTAGGAAAGCAGGTTTTCCTTATAGGGAGTTGTCCTGGATGTTTTATCAATCTGAAAAGCGATCCGAAAGGATATTTTGATGAATTTTAGGGTGCTGAATACGAACATGATGTTTGTTTGCCCTCAGCAGGTTTTTTTCGTTTTTTACGTATGTCAACATATGTTGACATCATTAGCCATTTTGCATGTTTAGTTTGTTTTTGACAAATATAAAGGTTAGACGTGTCAAAGACTCTATATTAAATTTTGTGTGAAAAATAAAATTGAGTGCTCCAACGAAATTGACATGTTGACTGGCATTTAGCGAAATTACTCTGAGCTCAAAAAGTGTTTGTAAGAGCTACAAGCTCTTCACAAAAGGCCGAGAATATGTTAATGACGATGCCCGCCCTGGACGCTCCAGCACGTTAACAACCGATGAAAACGTTAAATAAGTGAAGAAAATTGTTACAAAGAATCGCCGAATGACTACTAGAGAAGTTTCTAAAGATGTCTGCATATCGATTGGCTCATGTAATGCAATTTTCATGGATCTCTTGGGCCTGTAACGTCTGGCAGCCAAATTTTTTCCGAAATCGCTAAATTTTGACCAAAGGATACGTCGCATGAACATCGGATGCAAGATTCATTAGTCGCAATATTTCACAAATAGCTTTCGCAAATGCTTCCAGTGTAAGAAAGCTGATAATGTTAAGATCATGGCAGAAGTTGAATCTGAAATCATTTGATCAATCAGTGAAGCGGAAAGTGAAGACTATTCAGAATAAGAGTACGAAGAATGTTACGAAGAGGATGATGTAACAAGTTGTGTAGAGGATGATTGAGGGCTAACCAAATATAGAGTCGAGTTACTAGCATCAAGGTTCAAAAAGAAAGAACTTGCTTCCTAGTAAAACGAAAGTCACTTTCTACCGAGACAGAAATAAGGATTCCAGAAAGTCTTTCTCGCAAGACGCAGATCTAGTTTATCGTATCGATGTAAAAGGCTTGATAAATGAACTAAAGTCAGATACGTACAGAGCTGAAGAACGAAGGCTGTTGATAGATTCATTAAACGTAGTCTGAAGGTAGTGTTACTGCATAATACGAATAATTATGCAACAAAATCGGTTACTCATTCAAAACGGCAATTTCATATCCGAAAAAGCTAATTTTATAGGCAAATATTTGCGTCTACTGGTAAACCCCGATGTGCTGAGGTGGAACTAGTCCATACGATATTGTACTTAAAAAAATGTAATTCCCTGTTTTTTTGTTTCAGAATTAACTACACAGTTCGAGTGTTTGCCTAATGGCGAACCCATTCCTAATATTCCTCTTTGTGCGTCCTCTTCTTCTTCAGCTTCCTCATCACATTCTGCTGATAGACATTCTCCTAAACATTCTTTTTCTCCTGCCAGAGATCATACTTCTAACGTGTCTCTTCCACCTGCAGAGTTATCTCCTTATGCTAGGTCTAGGTTTTCTCCTGACAAACCTCATTCTTATGCCAGGTTTCCTCCATCTGCTGAGTCATCACTTCGTGTCGGGACCAGGTCTCCCTCTGCGAAGCAAAAACTCTCTCACATATTTAAATATAATCGTGACGAACTTAGTTTGCTTCGAATTTTTTCCCTCAAAAATCCGACACAAAAACTAGAACTTCGAAGATACGTATTTCCTCCTAATGCACCAATTAAAATAAGGACAACAAATTTGGCCCTCAAGTCCCTGCCACCCGAAGAACAAATTGTGTTATCAACATCCAATGGTGACGTCTTTGCAGTATTAGAAAAATTACCCAGCAGAAATACGGTTTTTCGTGGAATATTTAAACCTACTAATATGGGGCCAAAACGGTCAAAAATAAATATGGAAAGCGGCGAGGTTAAAGAATTGAGGCGTGAAGAAATCGCAGAATATCCAGTGGGTATACAAAAATCAGTAGAAAAGAGTTATAGAGTAGTACATGGTAGTACATAGACCTTTTAAATTTATATGTCAAACAACTGCAAATTTGTATATTTCAGTGCCTTTTCCAGGGTGACCACTAAACCGGGAAAATTTGTAGAATGACAGTGAGTTTCTTTTTGAAAAACATGACGTATACGAGGAAGCTTAAAACTTGCAACAAATTATTATTTTGCTAGTAGTTTGAGTAGCAATAAAGTACAAATTTGATTCTTTATCAATGTTTTCTTTAAATAAGGAATTTTCTTTTTTACCTTTCTGATATATACCCCTTATCCGGAAGAAGAGTTGCATATCCCGGCATAATAGATTTTCTGTCAAGATTACCGAATTTTGTGCAGAGTTTAGAAAATTTTCATTTATTTTATTTTACGGATAGTTTCTGTAACAGCGACTGAAGGTTTCTGTCAAATTAAAAGCTTTAAATTATAAAATCTAATCATAAAGTCTCTAAATCTTACAGAAAATATTCTTAAATTCAAAAAATCACTGAAAATTTGGAAAAATCGGTAATCATAACAGAAAATCTATGCTGTCCCTATTTAAACAGAAAATCCTGTCACCTTAGCGGACTTTCTTTCTACGTGCATCATGATGATGAGCCGATATACGAATATCATTTTTGGCCATATTTAAAATCATTTTAATCTATTTCAATTCACACCTTGCTACCGGGTCCTGAAGCGTCTTAATGACATTACTCTACTTGGCACCGGCTCGCTATCGGAAGTCTTGATGAGGAAACATTTAGGGAATGAAAAACCTTTGACTTAATGTGATGTACCCAGAATGATCCTGTTGGGTAGATTTCAAGATTTAGTATTCCTCGAGCATTTTGGCCGCGTGAGACGCAAAGTTGCAGAATTGACGACTTAAGGTGCAAGTTTTTGTTTAGGCTCATAACCACTCGTGACCCGATGTCATGGGATTTAAGAAGCTTATCATTCGCTCATGGAACCAACCTAAATGAATGGATTACTATCTGCACGGCAAGATTGCTTGCTGCGTCCGAATGCATTTTCCACACTTTGCATGTATCTGTAATCTGCATCGTGTCCATGTTTTTTAAAAATCGAAATTGATTTTTGAAAGGAAAAACACACTTCAAAAATTCAATTTCTGTTTCAAAAAATAGCCTTTTTATACTCTTTGAAATCATGTAGAATAAAAAGTGGGCCGGAAATTTTTTCTTAGTCAAATTTAGATTTTTGCGCTCGAGGGTCCATTTTAATCTTCCGCAGCGCTCGAGCACGAATATCGTCAAGTATAATGTGCCTCAAAATAATATGCAATTTTTTTGTGATGATTATCTGTGCAGGAACATATGAATTACGATATATATTTCATCTGACACCTTTTATTTCATTCCTAATGAGCGTAAAAACTTTTATTTGACCAAGTCAAAATTTTCGGCTTACTTTTTATTCAGCATGATTCCAAAGAGTATCAAAAAGCTATTTTTTCAAATAGATTTTGTTATACATTCTTTTTCTTTAAAAAATCAATTTTAATTGTGATTTTCAACAAGCAATTTTTTTAGAAAAATATATTGTTATATTAGTCCTAAAGTACATAAATAGAGCTTTCCAAAACACTGGAATAAAAGTACAATCGCGCCATCCTAAAAGAAGGTACACTAACGTGAAGGTGAAGAAACGCGTGAAAAAGTGAAAACTTAAGGTCCCTGTATACTGACAACCGTGTGATAATTAAACTTATAGTATGGCGATTTAATGTAGATACGCTGGGACTATAATTTAGCCAAGCTTCAAGAAGATCTAAAAAAAATTAATTTTAGGTGGGAACAGTTGACGTATTCTGCCCCAGATATTAAACTGCGATTTTGAGTGTTTAAAATTTATATTTGGTCAAGTATTAAAAGCTTTCCTTTTTGAAATTGAGCAATTTTTAAGTATTAAAATTTTTTAATTTAAAATTATTCCAATTTGTAACTTTTATGTTAAGTGATTATTAAGGTATCAAGAATTTTCAAGTAAAACTGTACAATTTTCATAAACTTGAATTTCAAACGATAAAAAGTTGAACTTTTACATTTTAAATCCTAGTAATCCTCTAGGGAGAGTTAGGACACGTTTCGCCCTCCAATAGTTGCCGCTGTACCGGAACTTTGATATTGTCATGGGGCGCAAAAATTTTGAAGTATGTATGTTTCAAAGTGTATTGAGACAGTCCGTTTTATTTTCATAAATAAAATAAAATAATAAAGATACAGGCGAACATTTACATAGATACGCCTCTGACTCGGAAGTGAAAATCCGATTAGAGCTAAGGGAGGATTCGCCGAATCGTTCGATCATGCGATCGATTTCGTACGCTATCGGATAATAAGTGGGGATGGAAACAATGAACCCTATAAATATTGGTACCGGGACCGGTACCAATTCACTTCTTGTAAAAGTCTCAACATTGAAAAACGCATTTGGCTCATCACCTGACCAACTGCTTATACCAACTATACTTTAAAAATTCTGATAAGAGACCAACGAAATTTGAATTCGCCCTCAAGTAGTTAATGACTTGTCCTAATTCATTATTTTTCAATTAGGATAATGAATGTGAGTTTGTAGAGATTAATAGACGAAAAATGTGTGTAATTTTTGTCACAACCCTGCACCTTGTTTCAATATAAGGACCTTGTTGTGCATGATTACATCAGGGAGTTTATGAAAAAACAATTTAAATTGAAAAAAATAAAAATGGTGGTAATGTGTGTCACAACTCTGCACCTTGTTTTACTGTAAGGACCTTGATGTGCACGGTTGCATCAGGGAGTTTAATAAAAGAATTAAATTTTAGAAATATAAATGTGTGTAATGTGTGTCACAACCCTGCACCTTGTTTCAAAATAAGGACCTTGTTGTGTATGATTACCTCAGGGAGTTTAATTGAAAAATTCATTGGAGTAAATTAAAAATGTGTGTAATTTATGTTACGTCTTTGCACCTTATTTTACTATAGGGACCTAGACGTGCATGATTAAGGCTTCAGGGGCTAGCAGTAAAAAAACCAAGAATAAATCAAAAGTTTGTTATGTTGAATCTGTGCGACGCTAAAATTGTGGATCCTCGTACAACCCTGCACCTTGTGTCACTATAAGGACCTTGTTGTGCGATGATACACAAAAGCGAAAACAGAATCGTGTGCATTAAGCTCATATAGATCTTATGAGCAAAATTTATATCCTTGAATCCAAACCCTCATTAAAATACGCAGTCATCTCTCCCTTGATTAGAATCCACAATCTGTCACTTTGGTCATCAAATAATAATTAAAAATTCAGTAGGAAAATTTGGTATTGCAAGAATTAATCTTGTTTCGCTTATTCTTACTTAATTGTCAAGTTCAGTTTTAAAATGGTTAGGGCTATTTTTAGTGTCCTAGCAGTATTAGAATCAACTGATATTGTTGATTGCAATTCACTGAACAGGACAGAGTAAATGCATACCGAACGAATCGCTCAATGAAGGTATATGTCACTGAGAAAAGTTTGAAATGCTACACTAATATCACTAAAAAATTTAGTATAATTTTTAGTCAATGCTCACCATATTAAATTAATCTAAATGCACTGGAACTAAACTTCGAATATTGAGAGACACAAAAGTAATCCCCGGTTCATAGAACGATCACGTTACAAAGTGAAACGATAGAGTATGTATTTGGAATTTTTATATTTTTCAATTTTTCTTTAGGATCCCAACTATTCTTAACAAACGCATTTGTTTGTTCAGAGATTGGTTTTAAAATATTAGAAATGTATTTTGCTAAATTATAAGTAGGAGATCCCACTGTAGAAATGATCAGTCTCCAATTTAAATTTGGTCTATGAACCTTTGGGAGAGCATAAGCTTTGGCAACCAAACTGTTATTTTTAATTTATATGATGTTTGTTCATTAATTAGCCTTTTCTGTTCCCATTTGATTGCAATATCATTGCATTTATTTTCAGTCGTTGGAATAAGACTAGTTTTGATTTTTTTATAAAGCATATCATTTTTTGAAAGGTTTTCAACAGTTTTGATATAATCACTACGATTAACCGCTACTGTAACATTGCCTTTATCGGCCTTTTGAAAGGTTTCAATAGGTTTTTTAAAAGTATTAGTATTTTTAAATTTATTTAGAATATTATGATTTCAATACTAGCAATCATACTATTTATCGGAATCTTATTGACTTTGAATGAAATACCATAATTATTGCCTAACGCTACGGTCTCCGCAATCGTATCTGGGATTTGAACATTAGAGTTATTTTTAAAACATCTTTTTAATCGGAAATCTGTAATTTTCTTTTGTGACTCTAAATTTATTTTTTTTTGATAAATTAAACTTTTTAATGCATTGGTTTCTTTTATTATATTTTAAGCTATTAAGACTAAATTCTTGTGAATCAAAAAGCGTCAAAATCGAATTATCTTTAATAACATTAGATAAACGATATTTTAAGTAGTTAGAGTGATGTCCTAATTTTTGAATATTTTCAACTCAATTGCTAATTTATAAGTTCAAACAGTCTCTTTGAAAATTTAATTTTTGTTTTCTGAAATTTCGGTATTAATTTATAATTTAAATTATGTAAACTGTATTTGCTTGTTCGATGTTGAATGTGTGCTTGGATTATGGCTTCCTTCCGACATCTGATTAGGAAAGTGCGTTGTTCCTTGAGATGAACTAAAGTTCTATTGGTATTTATCCAATCTGCAACTTGCTTTCTCGTGGTTTCGCCATACTTTCTCAGATTGTAGTATAGATAACCCATAGTTTCGCAGAACACTACTGACCTTCATCTGCTAGTAAAAGGAAACTCGATGATTATGCTCCTGTTTTCAGGAGGGAAAACGGCTGATTGAATAGTTATGTCATCCTCTCCTTCTTTCACTGCGAGAGGGAGAGAGAGAGAAGCATATGTGTCGCCATCTATTTTATTTTTACGCGCGGCGCCGCCGCCATGTTATAGAAGGAGAGAGATTGTGTCACTCTCTTTCTACAACATGGCGTCACTTATTTCTAACGTCATCTCGGTGAGTTTTGATTAGTCTTTTGACCCCTTTTATGGTCTCATTTCCCTCTACTAGCAGATAAAATAGTATATGCACCTCGGGGAAACCAGGCGATTGCACCTCGTATGAGTTGAGCACCGAGGCGAAGCCCAGGTGCTCAACTCATACTCGGCGCATAATCGCCTGGTTTCCCGCTCGGTGCATAATCTACTATTGTGTATCAATTTAGTTGATTTTTGGAGTTTCCAAAACAAGAAGACTCACATTGGGGTCGAAACATACGTAAGGAGGGTTTTATTAAATAATTGACAACAACAATTCTCTTTTGTTTTTTTTTGTATGGCCGTATGACCAAAATAAGTTTTTCTCTGTGGAAATAACAAAGCCTATTTTGCCGTCACTTTTTTTTCTTTTTCTTAATTTTCTTCAAATAATGACAAGGCAATGTTTTTTAATTGATGACAGCCTACAGTCATCAGGCTTATAATTTCATAACATGACCTTTTTAATGTTCTACAAGAGTTAAGAATTGTACACCATTGTGTTATCTTATCAAACTTTTCTGTTGTCCATGTTCTTCATTTTTATAAACTTTTTTAAAATTATTACTTGTTTTAATTAGTACTTGTAACGATTGGAATAAATGGAATAAAAATGAATAATGTCAGAAATTGATCATTAATTTTAAATTCATTATTAATTAAAATTAATAATTTTTAATTAATTTTCAAATAAAGACATTTTTCGTTTTCTTTTAATTACAAAAATTTTTTGTTTGATACTATTATTTCTTTTATTAAACAAAAATATTATTTTGATTAAAATACAGTAGCAGACAAAATATAAGAAACGAGTATCATTAACATATAAAATAGATATTTGGAATATAAGCATTTTTTGAGTTTATTTTCTTATTAATTTTTAAAGTTACATAAAAATAATTTTCCTCCGATCCTTAAAGAGAATTCTTGGAAAAAAAAAGAATTTTGAAGAAATTAGTTGTATTCTCCACGAAAACAAATTAATTTTTAACTAAAAAGATGAATTTTTAATTTTTTGAAATATGGAAAATAAGTCAATTTTAAAAAGAACACCTCGAAGAACATCATTCGTAATTTGCAGGTTAAAAAATTGGTTGAAAATTATTCCTGTCTTGTTCAAAATTCATATATCGGATTAAAAATTCATCTCTTATTGTAGAAAATGAATATTCTTGATTAAACCTTCATCTTTTTTTGTTAAATAATTTTTGTAATTGAACTGTTTTGCTACAAATTTCTTTTTCTTTGGGTAAAAATTAATTTTTTTTACTTAAAACTTAACTATTCCATTTTTAGTTTCAAATTCAACTATTTTTTTTTTTTGAGTTGAAAATGTAACTATATGGAGAAAATTTTTTTTTTGTTGAATATTAATTTTTTTAAATCAAAATTTAATCAGGAAATTTTTAGTTAAAAACTTAACTATTTGTTTAAAAATGTATTTGTGTTTTCGAAAATTCGTCTCTTGTGATAGAAAATTAATCTTCTTGATTAAAAAAAGAATCTTGTTCGTGAAAAAGTCATTTCTTCATTTCAATTAATCTTCATGGTAAAAAATGTAGGTTTTTTTGTTTAAAGACTCATTATTTCTTTGGTTGAAAATTTAACTTTTCTGTTAAGAATTCGTTTTTTGTTGTTGTTATCGCAAAATCTAACTAATCCATTTTTAGTTGAAAAATAATCCTCCAGGTAAAGAATTAATGATTGAAATTTTGAAATATGCTGTTGGAAAATCATTTTCTTTTTAAAGACATATTTTTTTAAGGAACATACAACTATGACATTTTCCATTCATTTATTATCTTTTTTATTTGAAAACTGATGTATTTTTTATAGTTCGACTTATTTAATCATAATATTTTTATTGAATATTAATGGAGGCAATTCCTTTATAAAAAATCATCCAGTCTTCTAATTTTCCCTGAAACTGTTCTAAAATCTATACATAACATTAATAACATTGTTTATTGTTCATAATGTATCTTGCCTCGGTTTCATAACAATTGTTATAAATAAGAATCCTCAAGAAACAAAAATTGAATGACTTGTAATTATAATACTGTAAAGTACGTGACTCATGGGATCGTGTGACACAAAAAAATATTTGCTTCGAATTAAAAACACATTTTTATGAACATACTTTTATTCATCTAATGAAATATAATTTCGAAATAAAGCCAAACATTTGAAATTAAAGAAAAAAGTTCTTGTCTCTTATGTTATTTTGATTCAAATAAAGTTTTGGAAAGAAACTAACAACATCAATATGCAAAATAAAAATTTAGAATAAGTTTTCTTAAGTTGATTTAAATGTAATAGTTACAATTTTAAGCAAAGCGATAAATTTCTTTACTAAAATTATGAATCTTCCACAAATAACTAATTTTCATTTAGTAGTTTAACTCTTGATAAAAGTATTGTAATGTTGAATAAAAAACAGTTTCATTGATCCAAATAGAAGAATTTTGAACAAAGCAGTTGTATCTCAACTACATAAAATTAATTTCTTCCAGAAAGATAAATTTTCAAGCAAATAGTAATAGTTATAATTTCAACCAAGGAGATGAGCTTTGTAACTAAATGCAAAAAAGAGTTTTGTAACAAAACAGTTGAATCCTCAAGTATATTTCAATTTTATATGAAAACAGTTGAATTTATTTACGAAAGAATTGCGACTAAAACGATTTTGGAAAAAGTTCGCTGTGTGACTTTCATTATTTTTGCGTCTAGTCACACGAATATCTTCCCACACCCTATGAGACATTGGCAAGGGGTAGGAGTTTGACTGAAATTATTTCTGTGACCAGTCGCAGAAGGGCTTCCAGTCAGTTGCACTTTCTAAATTTCAAGAACGATTTTATCAGAAACTATCAATTCTAAAGGAAAAGCGTATATAATAGAAAATTGATATTTTAATTAGATCAACAACTGCTGGTCAGAAAATTTTCTGAAACTTGGTGTATTTACCAAGATGATTGTCAAAAACCATGACTTTGCATTTTGACTTTTCATTAAGGCAATGAACCATAATGTCAGAGAGACATTATTGCATTATTGACGATTTTGGTATGAAAACAAGTGTTATACCTGGTTCCATCCAATGAATAAGTTCTATAAATATTTTTGATAAAATTTGCTATACAATATAAATCTCACTCACCGGCTCCGAAGAAAGAAGAAAGGAAATTCCGAACAGGCTGTTTTTGAGGTTTTCATGGTTTAAGAATGCTAATATCTTTCATTTTTTTATTCAATTTTTCCCATACCAATTGATAAAAATCATGCGAAGTGATGCAGTTTGGAACAAAACTATTTTTTCGCTGATATATAGATAAGGTAAACAAGTAGCTAACTAATAATGTTTCTTCTTAAATCACAAGAGGCTAACTTTTGTTTAACATTAGAAGAAAAGAGCCTCTACTGGGAGGAAAAAAGTTTTGAAAGAAGATCGAAGGATAATATAATAAATAAAGAGGAGTACAACCTAAGGGACTGGGTGGAAGATAGAGGCTATGTAGTATAAGTCGTTCTATGCAGTCACGAATTTGCAAGAGTAGGAGAAGACGGAGAGATTCGCAATGGAAGGGAAGGTATAATCATAACTTCAGCCATTAGGGTGGTGATAAGGGAGATTTGAAAGAGAGAGTGACAGGGGGTGTGCACACACCTTTATTCCCTTCAACTGCTACATTAGCCTTGGAGTAAAAATGGATTATTATTCCGGCGAATTTCGAACCACATCCTTTTGACAGGATTTTTTGCCATAAGATTTTATGATCCCCCGACGCCTTTTGAATCCTTCCTGCCACTCAGATAAAAGATGAAACTCTTCGGCCCAATCTATTAGTCTCTTTGAAAGAATTTATGTTAACCTTCTGGTGATATAATTAACTAAAGCAATTGGACGGTAGTTGGCAGGATCAATAATATCCCCTTTTGTATACAACATTTTACAATAAGTGTGCGACCAAGATTTTGGAACTTTCTCTTCATCTATTATTTTGTTAAATAAATAATTTAGATACAGTATGCGATTTCCGGGTAAATTTTTAAAAAATTTGTAACTAATGCCATCTGGCTCAGGCGCATTATTACACTTACAATTCTTTAAACTTGAAATAGTTTCATCCAAAGTAATTGGGTTCAAAACTATTAACTATCTTTCAAAATTGCTTAGAATTCTTAGCCATCGCAAGACAGTCTAACAAAGATTTTTATACACCTTCTTTTTTTAAAATAGTAACTTCGTTTATTCTTTCTTTATTCTGTATAAATTAATAAAGTGTCTGTTTTGAATTTTTGCTGTTTACAATTTTTAAATATTTGCGTTAACTTTCTATTGCTATTTTCACAATCCTAATCAAATCATAGCTTTGAAAAACCGAGCTTTTCACTAAGTGTTACAATAATTTCTAACTGATTTGCTGTATCCGTGATAGTTTTAATTAAATTATTTGCAAGACCGTCTATCTATAAGTTTTGATAATTAGAAACCGAGGGATACTGTATATTTTCTTTATATTTTTCGTATTGTTCGTTTTTCCTTATGAAATAAGGACTACTTATTACGCTAGTACAATTATATCCCGAGTCAGCTAGGAAAGTTATCGCTCTAGGGAAATAATCAGATCCTGTCGGGAATTTTAAAACTTCGAAATTATCAACTATTTGAGCACCCAAGACATTAGTCCAAGCTAAATCAATAATCGATGAGCTTTTGCCTCTAAAAAAGTTAAATTTCAATTTGCCTATTTTATCTTGTTCATGGTCCAGGCTCGATCTAACGCTAAATATACTCGTTTTCTTAGCGCTCTTCGAAATACTCTTTGTTCAGGTTTTCTACCAAGAGTTGGTTTACACGGTTCGGTGGTCGGCTCGTGGATTGTACTTTTTGACAATTTTGCATCCTCGTGTAGCACTGGGCTTCCTAGGGACCTACATTTTTGTGGTAGCTGTACAATAACTGTAATCCCTGCTTAAGTGGTATTGAGTGGTTTGGAGAATTATTTAATGAGGGGTATTTATTTGGTTTAGAGTTCATCGGTTTCTGGAGATGGAACATTGCTTATGTTTATCAGGGTTAACAGGCTTTGAGAGCTTTTCGCTCTTCCTTGGTTTCGCGCTTTAAACCAGACTTCTGATTCTAGAGCTTCCTGTTGAGCTTGTCTTAGCGTAGTGGGTTCCAACGGATTCACTTGGGTCCAAATCTCCTCTTTCATATTCATTATATATTTCTTAATAGCCCATTTTTCCTAATATAGTAGTGATAATAGCCTAATTGTGCTATTTTAATGCTAGTTTTGTACTGCATAACTGAATTCGTTAAATTGTGGTATGTATCTAAGATTGTAATTCTGGATAGATTCCGTGGGGACTTGTTTTACTCCTTCAAAATTTAAACGACCTAATTCAACTGAACTAATTATTTCAACTTTCTATCGAAGAGCCTCCAAGAGTTCTTGATAGGTTTTAATTTGAGTAAATCTGACAGCCCGTTTTGCTATATCGGTCGTTTTTTCCGCTAAAATAAAATCCAATAATAACTCTTTGTGAGAGCAATTGTGTTTAGCTGTAGCCGCTATTTCTTGCGCTCTTTTACCATTTTATAAATTTAATTGTCTTATACATACTTCCATTAGCGATAACTTTTCCAATATCATTAGCATCGGATTTCCGTTTATTCTCCTTCATTGTGGTTGATATTTGATTTCCTTCTGTTTCCTTTAGGTGCTTAATCGTCTTTTCCGATAAGTTTTTTAAATACGCTGAAAGTGCCAGTCGGGGTTAGAGTATACCTATTATTTGTGTGTGTGATCAAGAATCTTTAATTGTTCGGATATGCCGGGTGTCTATGCCGTGACACAGACGCCGTTTTCGTCACGTTTTCTTTTTAAGAAAGAAGCCGCGTATCACTTCTTACTTGTACTGTTTCACACGACGCTTATTAAAGAAAGAAGTCACGTATTACTTCTTACTTGTACAAGCAAATTACACGACGTTTGTTAAAGAAAGAAGTCGTGTATTACTTCTTACTTGAAGGCTTCTCAACTCACTTACGAAATATGTTTAACGCCGGTGGTACCGTTAAGAACCGCTGACGGGTTGCGAGGGAGAAATGCTGGTGTTAGCTGGATGCAGAAAATCCTTTCTCTCACAGCTGAACGAAAAATTTTTAAATTCGCACGGTGTTTTCTTCGGATAGTGATGTCCCTCCTTTCTTAAGAGTCACTGGTAGCCCTACTTAATTCAGACTACGTGCGTCTTCTCTTTTAACTAAAGATTAGAAAATCTCCATATGCTCTAAGTATTCCGTGCCAATGAAGGGTAACAGTGGAATGGTTCAAAATAAAAAATAAACTTAACCATTTTGTAATTCTCGTAAGCATTAGATTCTTTCATATCACAGAAGAATGACCTATTAATTCGAAGGGATTCTGGCATGGATCGCCAAATTGTATGTAGAGACCTTAAGTAACAATACACGATTAATTCTATTATCTGCAATGCTTACGTAAACTCATGAAGTTTTTTATTAAAAAAGGTTAATTACAAAGACTCCTGCCGTAGGGAAAGAGGAATACAAACTAATGCAGCACTTGGGGGACTGCATCCCCCAAGTGCTGCATTTATGCTCCTATTTAAGAACGACTCCTATTTAAGAACGACTTCCCCTACCTAATCTGATCTAAAAAAAGTTCCTGTTTTAGGAAAATCGCATTACTTCTACAAAATCTGTTACACCTCCACTCGTCTTACATGTAAAAGAAGACAGTTTTATACTCTGCCGACTATATAAATACTTGACAAACTTGTAAATGTCCCATACCATTTCGCTTAAATTATAATCAATGACGCTTGTGATCTGTATCAATAAAATATAATGATGTTTTATTATATTCTTCTGAATTCAAAAATCTGCCAATTTGCTATTTTAAATTGCAAGTCGTTAAAGTTGAATGATTTTCAATTGTAAATGTTCGAAAGTAAACTGTCGCAAAAAAATTGTTGCAAATTGTATACCTTCACAAAATATATCTTGAAAGGTAAATAACTTTTGAAATTTTACTGCAATTTACAAGTTAAACACAGAAAGAATGTATAATACATTTACTTTTAGTTTATCTATTTCGTAAATTGTTTTTTAACTCTTCACTTGCCATTTGGCTTGGGTGAGAGTGGAAGTGGTAGTGGAGGTGGTATTGGAAGTGGATGTCGATGTGAATGTGCAGGTTTTTGTGGACGTGAATGTGCAGGTGCTTTGTGTGGACATACAGGTGCTTGCTGCGGATGTGCAGCTGCTTGAAGTGGGTTTCGCAGCTTTTTTTTTTGTATACATCATGGCCTCTTAGGCCAGCGGTTGTTTGTGCGACCCCGTGGTACTTGGTGTAATGGTGGCGCGTTTCCGGAGGTAGTGTAAGCTTACTCCCGAATTGTTCTTTACCTGAAGGAGGCCAATAATGATTCGCTGATGGTAAATAATGACGATCTTGTCCGCCATCTTTAGCTGGAACCGGTGATGTAATTGAAGGTGGTATATATTCTGGTTTCCAGTTTTTATTGGGATCACGCGACGCATGTAAAACTAATTATGAAAGAAGAAAATATATTTAAAAAACTAAATTTCAATCTTTACAAATTCACAGAGAAAACTCCGGCTAAATGTGGCGTCCCATGGCAGCCCCAATCTTGACGCGATACGCAAGACTTCGAATCGCTTGACATTTCAGCCAATGATCGTGTTTTTTATGAATTACTAGGAGAATATCATTGGCTGAAATATCTTATAATATGACGTTTCGCGCGAAGATTAGTGCTACCCGTGGGATACCTAAAATTAGGTATTTTGGGTTACGTGGGGGATATCCAAGATGTCTGCACGCTGAGGGCCAAACAGTAATACCAAATGAATGTAACGAAACTTTATTTTTGTCCGATCCCCCTTGCAAACGCGCCATTGCATGCACGTGAAGCAATTTCGTGGCCTTAGCACGTGCGCAATTCACTACTAGGCCAATATAAAATTTCTTCTTCTTCTTTTTTACTGCTGCAATATAGCAGTCGATTAGCCTAGGTCTGGAGACTAATCTCCTAGCGGAAAA
>JAAAKG020189399.1:0-24846 GCA_010014905.2 Druon quercuslanigerum | reverse complement strand
AACCTGGGTCGGAGCAGTGTTGCGGAGTGAACGTGTTATTTAAATAAATAACGCGAGAATTCCAGATAAATCTAAAATTTTATAACCCCTTCCTCACACTACTCCCCTCCTTACCGAGTGAGTCACGCCTACCCCGAAAGGGAGACGGCGTAATGGTGTAATAATAGTAATAATAATAATATATTATCATACGGCTCTATTAATACTCCTCATAATTTAAAACAATGACTACTAAAAATTAAAATCATCTTCTAGTAGCAATGACAAAAATGTTGTCTAAGACAGTTTTGATAGGGTTTCACGCTCTTTCGATAGGTCCTACAGCATTTTTCAGACAATAAATATTTGACTCACAAAAATAAAGGTCAAAAATAAATTTGACTTTTTTTGGAAGGGAGGCAGGTTTTTTTGCTTTTTTTATCTTTACAGAAAGCTGAGATTTTTTCCTATAAGACTACGTAGATGATAAAGTGAAATTAATATTTTTAATTTATGAAAATAAGCGTTGAGTACTCCGGTACACAAATGACGCTGGCCTTTTTTGTTGCCTTTACGAAAAGTAATAATATATGCTAGTATATTTCACTTATAAATGTTTAAAAAAATTTTGAATACTGTTAGACTACTTCAAATCTTTAAAATCATATAAAATCTTAGGAATTTTATGACATTTTATGAAATATTTTTAAAATCCATCTAATTAATTAACAATTAGTAATTGTGATTTAAAACATACCAGTTGAATGTTTAGCATATTTCTTAAAGAGTTTACTGTCCGTTAAAATTCTGATTAAAAATTGAGTTTAGAGGACGCTCCCATTACTAAAAAATAAGATCAGAAATATGAAAAAATTAAGATTGTATATCTTTCCAATTCTTTCAAAATATTTTGTACAACTTATATTAGCCACTATATGAACTTTTTGTGCAGAAATTAGTTTTCATTGAAACGTAAAGGATTGCATGAATGGTGACATCAGTTTTAAACCAATTTTAGAATCTTTGTTTTTTTGAAACTGAGTCATATGAAATATAAATATCTCAGAAGAGGAAAGTTGACGCGTCTGATGTAAGATATAGCCTTATTAATTTAGATTGTAGAAGCCAATAAAGCAGAGGAATATTCCATAGTTACGTTGTTCAGAGAATTCTTTAGAAATAGATTAAAAAGTTTTTTCTCTCATCAGAAAAGATGACGATTATGTGGGCTCTGATCTTATACTTTGCGATCATCCTCGATTCTATTGGTGAATATAATAGTTTTTCTTTAAATATATTATACAAAAGTCATTATATCAGCAAATAATTCAAACGTAAAACTTAGTTTGTGTTTATAAAGAATAATAGCTAGAAAAAAAGGAATAATATTGATTCAGTTTTCTATGTAGATATTCAAAATCTGTATTCTTTTATATCAGTAACAGGTAATAGTAGATTCTATACAACGATTTTCTTAATCACGGCAGGCCAGAATGAATGAATATGCTTGTTCAGAAAAATGTAAATTGCGGTGCGCAGTTGTAGGGAGAAGTTGTAGACTGAGGATGCGCATGGTGTTACTTAGTTTTCTAGAGAACTAAATTCTACTTTACTTGGCTGTGACTTTAATAATCGAGAAAACACCGGCTTAGATTCTTCTAAACGAGTGTGTATGTCGCCAGTTCCGGCACGGGTATTGAGGAAAATATAGAAAGTTTAATCAGAATAAAATCTAATAATGGAAAAAATCAGTGTGGGATTTGAGTGGAATTCACACTATAAGTCCAAGCGGTGCACTAAAGATATTTAAAATTTAGTTATACCTGCATAAAAGGACGGTTGATTTTAAAATCTATTGCGATAAAGTTTTAGTCCGCGTTAATATAAGATATCTCCCAAAAAGTTTAATAAATAAATATTTTAAAATAAAAATTATATCCAGGAAACCCCAAGCCCTATTTTTCATACTTCTTCTCTGGGTTAGAGTGAGCCTACAGACACTCACTACTCAGTGATATACAACAGTATTTCCAGAATATCCTCCGTTTTTTGTATACTTTTTAAATATTAATCTCGATTGTTAAGGGGGATGAAGGAAATTGCGATACCCTCTTCTCAGCCATATCCTCCCAAATTTGCAGTTGCTATTGCAGTATAAGTTATCTCTTGAACTGTTTGTAATCAGTGGCGAGAATATTTTCCTGAATATATTTGGAGACCTCAAATCAATCATAAAATACAACCTTTTATTCTCTTTTAAATTTGCACATTTCTCTGTACTTATTTAATGTTTTTCGAATTATAATAAATTTAAAAGGATTTTAAAATTACAGTATTAGTTAGCCTACACAGTCAAAATTGATTTAAACATAGGTAGTTGTGATATAAACTAATTTTTAAAATTTGTCTATCATAATTTTATATTTTTTAACTGATCATATTTGAATAAAGCGAGAGTTTTCTTATAAAGCGATATATTGATATTAACAATTTTACTTGATTTGTCAAAAATCATACAAAAAAATAATAGTTATTCAAATTCCTAATGCGGCTGAAGTAAAGTCTTTATTATCGGCTAGGAAATTCTTGTACTTCTAGAAATTTTCATTTATATTAAAGAATAAGTGTCAAATTCTACTGCTTAAGGCGATTTTAAGGTACCACATGGATTACATTATCTACATTATGTTACTGTGGTACATTTAAATTTAATAGTGTATGCACTCTGTGTAGGAAATTCAGTTGCTTCTTTCAAAAAATCTTTTATTTGTTGATAAAGTGATTTGATTAACTAAATATTCAACTGTTTTAGGCAACATTTCTTTTCTTTTCTTAAAAACTGGCCTCTTAAACTGCAAATAAAACTATTTTGTTAAAAATGTATTTTATTTACTCAAAAACTGATTTCTTTATGAAGAAAATAAATTTTCAATAAAATAGTTTCATTTTCAAATAAAGAAATGAAATAAATTACTTTGCATTGCAGTTACCCACAAATTGCAGCACGGTAAAGCGCCTTCGACTCAATTCTATAATTATGACTGATGTCATATTTCCAATCTGAGGAATGTTTTAGAATCTTTTAAATTTCCGGCAGAAGGAAATCTAGGAGTCAAACTAGGAATTTTTTAGGAACACGAAAAAACAAAAAAGAGACATTTTTTACTACAAATGTTATAGTGAAATTTTCAGTTTAAAAGAATAATGTTAACCCATAAAAGAAAACAAAACAGCAACACAAAAGTTACATTTTCAATAAAAAGGATAAACTACAAAACTAAAATGACGTATCATTTCTAACCAAAAATGATTTTTTATAAGAAAAAGGCAAATTTTCAAGAAGAAGAATAAAAGATAAAGAAATATTTTTTAGAATGAAATTAAATATTTATTATTGGTTGAATTTTTCATCTAAAAGAACACAAATTTTCAACCAGGAATGAAGCAGTTATAGTTTTCATCTACAGAATGTCTTTAATTCGGGTAGAAATCGACAAGGAGCTTCATGGATAACTCAAACAATTATGATGATAGTTATAACCATATTCACAGCTCATAACATGTCGACATAAGATTTTACACTTTATGAAAAACCAAATTCTTTGTTTCTTATTGCAGAATTTAGTTCACAATTTGACTGTTTGCCTAATCAGGACCCTACTACTGGTGCTTATCGTCGCAGATCTTCTTCTTCTCCTGACCTAAATTCTTCTGATAAGTCCCTTCCTCCTGCTACACCCAGGTTTTCCGCCGCACCTTCACTTCCTGTCGAGTCTTCTTTTCGTGCCAGATCCAGGTCTCCTCCTGCCACGCTTTCTTCTTTTAAAATATTTACATCTACACCTGAAGAGCTTACAAGTGTTCGACTTATTTCCCACAAAAATCCGAACCGGATGTTCCAACTTCGAAGATATACTTTTCCTTCTGACATACCAATTCTAATTGGAGGGAGAAATCATGTCCTTAAACCTCTCCCAACCGAAAAACAAATTGTGTTATCAAACTTTAATGGTGACGTCTTTGCAATATTCGACAAAAACATTATGACGAAACAACCGCTTTTTCGTGGATTATTTTGGAAATTTAGTACAAGTGGAAAACGGGCGAAAATTAACATATACAGCAGCGCTATTCAAGAATTGACTCCAGAAGAGAACATGACATGTCCAATAGGTCCCCGATACTCAATCACAAAGTGTTTTAGAGTTTTTCGTTTATAAACTAAAATTATTTTTTTATCTAGAATTTTGAGTATACTAATTTCGAGTATTGAAAAATTACCAATAATTGATTTCACAAGAAGATTATAAATCTCTTTAAAAGCAAAACGCTTTCCTTCAATTTCAGATCCTGATAAAATATTATATTAATGCTTGTATTACGTCAAGTCTTTTGTAGGCTGGTAAGTCAAGGATTTTTGCCTGCTGCCTGACATTGTGAAAGGGGAAGATATTGTGTTCAAACCCATTTCTAACATAAGATATTTTGTGAGAAATTCAACAATTTTCCTAACAACTTATCCTTTTGCATCGAGAATTTTTCTTGCTTGCTTGAAACTTTAACAACCTGATTCACGTTTCTTCTTTTTCGACTAACACAATTTTCTGGATGAAAACATTTAACTAATAACTTTTATAAAAAGTCACATAACGTAACAGGTGGAGTCCATGGCAAGTGATAACAAGAATTTTTCTAATGGAAAGTATATAGTTATATATTATTGAAGAAAAATTCCTCTAAGTGCTTTTTGTAAATTAAGAAAATGGCGGAGATATGGGTTTCCTAAAATTTTTGTAACTTTTGTTTAACATTCCATATCTTCGATTCTAAATAACCGCTTCGAGTTTTTAAGCTCTGCAAATGGTCGTATCGCTATGCACTTTTAAATAAAAAATTTATGTTTAGAAACCAAGCGATTTTCACATTTCTTCGAAAATGCCAAAAAATAAAATTCCGTTTTTGCAAATACTTGCAAAAACGCAAGTTTTCAATTTTTAAATATAAAAATAAAAGCTGAATAATTTGTACAATTCAATTTAATCCAATTAAATTCGTCACTATTCCTTAGGATACTGGGAGACTGCTGCAAATTTTTAAAATCTTAATTATTTTAACATATTTAATAGAATTTATATAAGACACGATATAAATTTGCCATGCGGAAATAAGTTTTCTGTGAAATGTAAAAAATTGCATCCATCGTAAAACCAGTTTATATTAAATTTGTAACAAAATTTTTTTTCTTTAAACTGACTCCCATGAAATATAATTGTCTTAGAAGGACAAAGTTGGCATCGCTCATGTAAGAGATAACGATTTTAATTTTGATTATATATGTTGACAAAGCAGCAGAATATTCATTAGTTACGTTGTTTCTATACAAAAAGGATAACAGCTGAAAACTAAGGAATAATATTTACTGAATTTTCTATTTAGATATTCAAAATCTGTATTATTCTATATCAATAACAGGTAATATTAGATTGTACAAGATGCTTTTCTCAACTACCGGAGGCTGGAATGAGCGGCGACTTTGCTTCTTCAGAAGAATCTAAGTTGCAGTGCGCTGTTGCAGGGAGAAGGAGTAGATTGAGGATGCGCATGACATTGTTTAGTTCTCTAGATAGCTATATTCTACTTAACTTGGCCGTGATGTAAATAGTCCATAAAACACCACAATCGATTTTTATGAATAAGTGTGTAAGCCGCAAGTTCCAGGACGGATATTGTGAAAAAGATAGAAAGCTAAATCAAAATAAAATTAAAATGGGCGATACCTTTTCCCCAACAAAATCTTCCCGCATTTGTAGTGCCCCCCTTAAGGTACAATTGTAAACCTAAACTCGAAAAGTGCAATATCCAGTTTAAACAAAAAACAAAGACTCACTCCTGCGATATTAAGTTCCTAAATTGGAAAATCGTAAGTTTGATCATAAAAATTTACCCAATTTCTAAACTAAATACGAATTAAAAAGTTTTCATAACAATATGTATTCTGCCATGGGAATATAAAGATTTAGTATAGAAAAGTGACTTTTTGGAGAAAAGGAAAATTTCATATTGGGATTTTCTTTACAATTAGGTGGCAAAAAAAGGTCCATGATTCTGAATTATCAATCTTTTATTACTATATTAAAAATTACATTTCAAACGAATCCCTTCAACACAACATGTATTTTATTCTTCAAGGATTTTTGATGCAAGGGGCTTATTTTCGGTAAAAATTCTGCTTATCTAGTTGTGTGCTGTAATACTTCTAATTTCTACAAGTCTAAAATATATTTTTTTTACTCAAAACTGATTTATTAGATTACCCTAGATACGAATCGCCCTTGTGAAAGTGTTTTGAACACTAAAAAAGAAGAAATGATTGACTGAACAACAAGTCACGATGGATCAATTCTGGTAGGAAGACATGCATGTTTAGGTCAAGTCAATAAAAACCACTGCACTTTAATTAACAAAAATGACGCTAAAACGCACGGTCTTCATTCAAAATTAATTAAAACTTTTTATTTAAAATTGTACATAATCAACAGAACTTGTTGCTTGGCGAACGCGGACTGACGAGACGAGAGAAGAATATTAGGAGACCGAGCGACAAGACTAGGTTTAAGAGAGAGAGAGAGCGAAACAGCACGAAAGCGATAAGACCGACTTAGACATAAGGTTTGACAAAACGCAATAACAAAATCAAATATGAGGACAAGTCGATGAAATTTAAATGAAAAGAATTATTCAAAGAAAATAAAAATAAGAACACAATTTAAACGATTAATAAAACAATGAACTAATGTCCAATTCACATCAGGAAGATTTTCAGCTTCTCGGGGCTAAGGGGAAACTTTCTATGAAAATTTAAATTTTCAAGAAATAAATGAATTTTTAACTAAAAAGGTTGCTAACAACGAAAAAGATAAGTTGTTTAATTAGAAACGATATAATGAAATTTTTAGTTTAAAGAAAATAGTCCTGAAACAAAAAATAAAACAAATTTGCAACAAAGCAGTTACATTTTGTACCAAAAGTAACCAAAAAAGTTTTTTATTTTCAATCAGAAACAGTTAATTTCAAGCAAAAAACATCAATATATTAGTAAGTAGTTTCATTTCCATCTACTCTCTACTCTGCGTAAATTTGTTTTCCTTGGTGGCATAACACTAACTTTTTTATGAAAAGCTGAATTAAATAACAATTTTGTGAACAGTGGATATTGGATTGTGCACGTTATGAAAAATTTAATCCTTTGTTTCTTGTAGCAGAATTGAGTTCACAATTTCAGGGTTTGCCTGATGGCGAACCTGTTGCTAGCGTTCCTTGTTGCAGATCATCTCATTTTCCTGAACTACATTCTACTGACTGGTCTCTTCCTCCTGCTATACTTATTTCTTCTTCCGAATTTTTACCACCTGTCGAGCCTACTCTTCGTGATATGTCCAATAGGTCTGGAGTTCTGGCAAGCTTCTATATGAGATAAAGTAGTAGAGAACACTTCAAGCGTTAAAGTATGTAATCCAACACATTTACGTAAATGATGTTTTAGACTTTTTAACCCTTCTTTCTAAAAACCATCAGAGTTAGTGGTGGCGGGAGGAATAAAATTTCACGCAGTTCTCTTGTCCAATAAAAAATTAGTAAGATTCGGGTCTCGTTCGGATTTGAGCCACGTTCCGTCTCAATTCTCGATCAGCAACTTAAACGTTGGTACCATTATCGTTGCAGGGGCGAGCAGGCATTCCTGTACGGTGCGATGAAATGCTTGTAGGCCGATAAAAACCTCTGCAAAATATAATCTGATAAGAGTTTTAGATGAATAGATCTAGTTACGCATGTGGCATTAAATTTGCGAACATCTGCAACTCTAGATAAAAGCAGGCTACGCTGAGGGATGCCTGCTGAGCCAGGCTAAGTATACCGTGCAGTCGGTATGACCATACGATGGAATATGCTCAAAATTCATGGTCCTAATAACAAAATGTAATGCTTTGGCTAAGAACTATTACCACGTAATTCTAATTTTGGTATGCTCACCGTTACAATTGGAGCAAACTTTGTATGGCATATAAAAAGGCTACTGTTGTATCCGCATATTCTTGAAGAATACAAAGATAAATAACAGCGAAATACGTTCTAGCTGAAGCATCAGAGAAACCGCAAAGCTCGCATCCCAAACTAGATCGCAATAGTCCAGTCCATCTAGGAAATAATATTTACTCGAGCCTTGGAAGCACACTGTAATAGGCATTTCAATGATTGAGCAAGTCCTCCGGAAGAGGATCATCCCAATCTAATTTACGAATCCCCAGTTCCTGCAATAATCTTTTAGCTACTATCATGACAGGAGACACCCATTCAAGTGGATCGTGAAGTTTAGTTTTATGATTACCTTAAGGACGGTTAGGTAAAAATTGTCCATTATTGGAGGCCCATTTAATTAAATAGAAGCCTCCCACCTCCCGGTGGGAAATAAGAACTGACATTTTGCGAAGAGGGAGACTGTAAAGAAAAACGATTTTGATATCTTCCTTTGAACGTAACCAAACTTTTTCTAGTCTTTTGGCAGTACCCATAAATTCTCCTCATACACCAAAAAAATGAGTATTAACTTTTTGATAAGCGGGACCAAATATTTTAGGTACCTTTTCAGAAAATAAGCTGCACTATGATCTCTAATTCAACAATACTCTGAATTTTCTCGATCTACCATTACACCTGTCTAATTCAATAATTGCGGTAGTTAGCATGGTGAAACGTGTTCAGTGAGCCTAATTATTGAATACACATTACTTTATTATTCAGTACGATATGATGAGCATCTGTTATTTTTAATATAGTTTCGGAATTTACCTGATGATTTGAATTAGTATGGGCTTGCGAGGTAGACGCCATTTGAGAATTGACTGAAGAAGAACCCGTAGAATTGATCGATGGATCAAAACAATTTTTTTCTCAAAAAAAAAACAAAAAAATATGGAGAGTTTGAAATGGCAGAATAAATTTTAACGCATTGCGACTTATTAGTTTAATTTTAATTTATTTTTCCAGTTTTCGCAAGTTGAATCGCTCCTAGGGTTCTAGTTCTTGTAGCTAAAAATTCCTCCAAAGTTTCATAGGATGGGTATTCTGTACTCGGTCCAAGTTGTGTCTCCCACTCATTTAATGTCGCTACATCAAGACGTCGCGTCGTCCAGAAAACTATAATATCACTTACAGAATTATTATTAAGATTTGGTATATTATCGATTGCATTTAAATAAGCAGAACCAAAGACCTTTTATTGCCATAACGCCTTTCAATATTTTCCAAAGTGTAGCGTGACCTTACGTTCCGGAAATAAACTTCCAATACATGCAGCAAAATTTGCCAAAAGAAATTCTTTACAGTGTAGTATTACTAATAGTACATGCGTAGATCGTGGATAAAATTATAAAAACAATGTTTATCATCATAAGTGCATTTAGAAATTATGATGTTAATTTTTGAGTTCTTTATTTAAATAACAAAAGTGTTATTTCTTCTCTTATAAAAAATTTTAGTTAAATACTTAGTTTCTCAATTTATTTGGAAAACAAAACTGTTAAAAGAAATATAGTTAATTATTTAAAACACAGAAAATTATTAAACTTATTTACAATCTAAGAAGTGTTACATTTTACTTAAACTGAAACATTTTATTACAAATAGTATTTGTATTGTTGACATAATTCTTAATTGAGAAACTCGGTTTATATTGTGATGTCAGCGCCGCTTTACATAATATGTACATCAGATTTATAAAATGAAATACTACTCGTCTCAATCTAATGAAGAAGATTTGTATTATATCAGAAAGGCAATGTTTGTTTCAAAGCCTAATAATAGGCGACTCTAAAGTAAGCTTGTTTACAGAAGTCAATTAAGCTGAACAAGATTCATTATTTAGGTTGTTGACAGAATTCTCTATCAATTCATTAAATATTTTTTCCTCTCGTCAGAAAAGATGACTATTATGTGGGCTATGGTCTTCTACTTAGTGGTTATCCTCGATTCTATTGGTGAATATAATAATTTTTTTATAAATATATATCACGTTGCAGTGATAATATCAACTAGTAATTAAAATTTAAAACTTATTTTGTATTCGTTTATATAATTAACAATTAATAGTCCATTGTACACGATGCTTTTTTTAATCGCTGCAGGCTGGAACGAGCGACTACGTTTTTTCAGAAGATTCTAAGGTCCGATGCGCAGTTGCAGGGAGAAGTGGTAGATTGGGGATGCGCATGACATTACTTAGTTTTCTAGAGAACTAAATTCTATTTTATTTGTCTGTTACGTCAACTTTCAAGAAAACGCTGGCATAGATTCTTCTGAACGAGCGTGTAGGTCGCCAGTTCCGACACGGGTATTAAGGAAAATATAGAAACTTTAATCAGAAAAAATCAAATAATGGGAAAAAAGAGGCTTTTATACATTTGAGCTTTTATACATTATTAGCCCAAGCGCGTATCTAGAGATATTTAAAATTTAGTTCTGATTGTGTAAAATTGGGGATGATTTTGATATCTATTGCGATAAAGTTTTTGTCCGAATTCATACAGGATATTTTTCGAGGAATACGAATCTTAAACTTTCAAATCGATATCTCCAAGAAAGTGTGATAAATAGATATTTTCAAATTAAAATTATTTCCAGGATCCCTCAGGCCCATTTTTTTAGACCTCTTCTCTGGGTTTTTAAATTTAAATCGAAAGTGCTTTATAGTCTTTTTAAACAAAAATAGTACTTTTGATTTATTTTCGGTTACGTTTAGAAAAATTTTGATAGATATTCAAATTCTTAATACATCTTAATGCCAGACTTTATTACAGAGCGGGAAATTCTTTTGCTTTTACAATTTGTCAAGGTACCACAGGGCCTCTTGGCGACCTTTTTCTATTTTTCTGCGCTGGTCTGGATTTTTAATTGCTGTCGCTTTTAACCGGCTCCAACTACATAATGTTACTGTAGTACATTTAAATTAAATAGTGTATATACTCTGTTGCATCCCACCACAAAGGTCGCGTCGAAGGCTCTTAACCGTGTTGAAATTTTTGAGTAACTGCAATGCAGAGTACCCTGAGTTACTACGCTTTACTTTTTCTTATAGGCACATAACCTTTTTGGTAAAAAATTCGTTTGTTTTTTTGAAAAAAAAATTGTTAACAAAATTTTTTTTTTTAATTATAAAAATTTAGGTTTAGACCCACCTTTCTTAGTGCTTCTTGTTTACAAAGTCAAATTTCCAACTTGATGTGGCGCTTCCTATAAAAATAAGTTTAGAAATAACAAAAGTGTCGGTAAGGCAGTCAGCAAGGCAAAAACCGTTTTTTTCACCTGGAAATTAAACTATTTGGAGGAAAATTTATTTTGTTACTTAAAAACTAATTTCTTTAGGCACAAAATAAAATTTCAACTAAATGGTATAATTTTGAGGGCGGGGGAATATTCTATATTTCCTATACTGGATTATAAATGAAGGGTTATAGTACATAAACCAACAAACTAGAAATTTTGCAGGAAAGCGACATAACATTTTGTAAATATAAGATCATTATTTAAAGATAACTTAAATTTTACTCTTGAGCTTAAGTGTTTTTCAATTGAGGCCAAAAAATTGTAATTCAGAAAATAATACAGTTCAGAGGAATAGAATGTGGAAGTATAAAATTTCAAAATGAGAAGAACCTAATATTGAAACTGGCTCGTTTGATAATTATGACATAAAGTGAAATTTCCAGTTTGAGCAAAAAACAAAAACTCACTCCCGAGACAACAAGTTTCTAAATCGGGAGAACATGAGTTTGATCCAAAAAAATGTACCCAATTCCAATTCCAATGGATTTAGATGAGAACGTTTTCTTTGAAAAAGAAAGTATATATTTTACTATACTCCAAACATTTTAAAAAGAGGATTATCGCCACAAAAATGTTTTAAAAAAGTGACATGGTTTTGAATTGACAATATTTTTATTACTTCATTAAAAATAAGATTTCAAACGAATCCCTTTAACAAAGCATGTATTTAATTTTTCAATTATTTTTAATGCAAACAAGCTTATTTTTGGTAAAAATTTTGGTTACATAGGACTTTACTGTAACGCATCTAATTTCTACATTTCTCAAATATATTTTTTCCTACGTAAAACTGACTAATTTGATTTCCCTGGATAGGATTCGTATCTCTGAAAGATTTTTAGCTTCTCAGAGCTATTAAAATACTTTTTATGAAATGTTAATAAAAAAAAATACATGAGTTTTTAATTAAAAAGTTAATTTAAAACATGGATAAAGGGGGAGGGAAAAATGAGAAAAGGTAAAAAGGCAAAGAAGAAACGGTTAAGGTATTGGGAAAGGAAAGTTCAAGGAAGGAAATGAGAAAGGGAAATAGGAAAGGTCTAAGAGGAAAAGGGGGATGAGGAAAAGGGAAGGGACAAAGAGAAAAGGGAATGGCGGAAATGGCAAAAAGAGAAAATATTAGGGAATTGGTAAAGGGGAATGAGGAAGGGTACAGGAAAATGGAAGGGGAAAGTAAGAAAGGTAAAATGGTGAAACGGCGAGTTAAGAGAAATGCGGAGAGATTTGTCGATCCAGACACTGTCTGGTGTTGCGCACTAAACTTTCTTTACCTGCTTCACATGCTTGTTTGCAACGAGGGTGGAACAAGAAGTATAATTTGGGTCAAAAGCGTAAGGCTTTTTTACTTACTCCCTCGATACACAATGTACTACTTTATAAGAAAGAGTCAAATTTTCATCAGGCCCAATAAAAAATAATTTCAATAGTTTGAATTTGGATAATTTTCTTACTTGAATTTGTCAGAAGGAGCTCCACGGATAACTTCATGTAATTTTTATTCTTCTGGGTGACATGAACTAAACATTTTTATTAAAAGATGAAGATAGTAGTAATGTCGCGAACAGTTGACCGCTATGTCAACAATTGTATTGACAGTTACATATTCACAGCTCATGATATACCGAGACTTTACGAAAATGTAATCCTTTGTTTCTTGTTGCAGAATTCAGTTTTCAATTTGACTGTTTGCCTAATGGCGAACCTATTCCTGGTACTTCGCGTTACAGACCTTCTTATTTGTCTGAGCTAAATTTAACAGCTAGGTCTCTTCCTTCTGCCACGCCTAGTTCTTCTCCTAGACTTCCACTGCCTACTGAGTCTTCTCTTCGCGCCAGGTCCAGATCTCCTCCTGCCGCGCTTTCTTCTCTTGATATACTTGAAATTACACCTGAAGATTTTACATGTGTTCGATTTATTTCCAACAAAAATCCGAACCGACAATTCAAACTCCGAAGATACAAATTTCCTTCCGGCATACCAATTCTAATCGGAGGCAAATATCATGCCCGTAAAACGGTGCCAACCGAAGAACAAACTGCATTATCAAACTTTAGTGGTGAAGTTTTTGCAATATTCGATAACACCAGTATGCGCAACCAACCTTTTTTTCGTGGACTATTTTGGAATGGGACTCCAAGTAGAAAACGGGTGAAAATTAACATTTATAGCCGCGCTATTGAAGAATTGACTCCAGAAGAAAGTGTGGAATGCCCAATAGGACCCCGGTTCCCAATCGCAAAGTATTTTAGAGTACTTCGTTCATAATCAAAAATTATTCTGACCTGTACCGATGAGAGACAAATCGGTTCTGGCCACCTGACCGTTTTACTTGTTAAACATAATATTCAAAATAAACAGAAAATAGGTTTATACGAGTCACTTTTTTTAAATGCCCTATATAACCTGGTCTAAGATAAAATAATTGATTATTTGATTTTGAAAATATAAAATGCAGCTCCCTGATTTTTTATTTAACTTTAATAATAGTTAGGTATTATGTCCTCAAATTTTTAAACAATGATGACTTTTCTGTTTTCCAACAAATTGTTGTTACTTATTAAATTTCATAATCATTTAAAACTGACTGAGCATTTTTTAATATCGTTAATGTAACGTAATATGTATCATTCAGTTTTCTGTGCTAAATCAAAATCTGGCCTCTGTTTTTCTCAGTAAGTTGGGTTTTTGAGATTCTCAAGTTAAATTTTGTTTTCAAAAAATTGCAAGTCTTATGACAAAAGGGTGTGCAAAATTTAGTGAACAGAAAGCAAAACATGATATCGATGCATTGCAAAACGCAGAATTTATTGTTTTTTTTGCTCTTTCGATATATTATGCAGTGCCTGATATAAATTTTGTTAATATAGAAAAGCCATGAAAAAATGGTTTTACAAAAAACCTTAAATTTAACTTAATATTATTTATTTTTCAATCGAGTTGAGTTTGATTCTCTTTGATTTTTGATGCGGCAAACATTTACTAATGCGCAGATGCTGTGACGTCGCTGCACACGTGATACCGAGCATCATCTTGGTAGAAAATTCATTTTTTTTGTTAAAAATTCAGCTATTTCGTTTAAAATTTTTTTTTAGTTACTTGAAAACTGATTTCTCTACGTCACGTGCTCAGGTTCCTACCTTACCGACACTTTTTTATTTCCTAACTTATTTTCGTACGAAGCCCCATATCGAATTGAAAATTTTGTACATTAAATAAGAAGTAATATATTTAAGCAAATAAATTTACAAAAAAATCTGTTTTCATAATTATACAAATTTAGGAGCAGACGCAACTTTCTTATTGCTTCTAATTTATAAACTCAAATTTTCAACTTAATCTGGCACTTATTTGCACTCTGAATTTGCATTTTAGTTACCCCAAAATTGATAATTGATGATTTTCATAGCTGGGTTCAAAGAAAAGTAAAAAAGATTGAATCTTATTGGCTGTCCAACTGTTCGGCAATATGATTTAAATTGTAATTGGTCTGTTGCTTACTTAGGCTTTTTCACAATTTGCTTTGAAATAAACTAGAATTTCGTCATTTTGATGAACAGGACTTTCATCAAAAAGTTTGCAGACGCCTTGCTTTTGCTTCTTGGGTTTTAGCTCAAGAAAATTTATCTCTTCTTCTCCGAGAATTTGTAAACAGACATTTAAAGAAGAAGAACATAGATAAACTGCTGTCAATAAACTGTAATTATTAATGTCCCTTTCTCTTTCCATATTTATCTTCCAACCCCTAAAAGCTCCCAACTCCCCGTTATAATCCCCGAACTCGTTCATCCTGTCGCCACTTTTTTTGTCCACTTTAGAAACATCTCTTGTATCCGATTTACCTCCTCACTTACCTATAACTCTGACACCTCCACTCCATATGATAATATCTGATCACTAGCGAATCGAATAATTTTATTCGCTGAAAATGAATTGCGAGCAACCTCTTTCCCGGCCTCACACCTTCCTCATCAGCACAATTGTTGTTTTCACTTTCTCTTTTATATGACCATCTACTCCCTCATTCCTCCGATACAAAAAGCCCAGGCCCTTAAACTCTTTTACCTCGCCTCCCTTATCCCTCCCATGACCTTTTCTGAACAGCATAATTTTCCGCATTTAAATCTAACCTATTTTTATCTAGGTATCTTCTCAACCTTTTCATTATCTCCTTTAAAACCTCCTCCATTTTTGCCATATCCGTGACTACATTTTCAAAAAGCGTTCGGCTATGCGGACACCCTTTCCTTACTCTTGCCTCAATACTTGCGCACCCTTTTTATCTAATTCTCTATCCACTACGAGCTACAAGATGTGAATATTGTCGATAGTACCCCTTCCCTTCCTTACACTCCCCGTGCGTCTTCGCCAGTATTCCTTTTCCCTTAACATCCTGCCGCAGCCTATCCGTCACCACCATCGCGTATACTTTGTACGCAGTATTAATTAGCGTAATGCTCTATCATTTTTCTGCCTTTTTTTGACCCTAGCCTATCAATCTGTTCTGAAAAGTCATCCCCGTGAATTTAATGGACATGAGGCAACCAAAATTGTTTTTTTCAAATTACGAAAAGTGTAATTGTTTAGTGTTCAAGAAATGCGCTTCCAAACTCAAATAAAATACAACGTGTTGAGTTTTTTCAGCAAAGTCATAAAATCGCAATAAATTGAATTTTCAAACCTCATTTCATTCATCTGGGAACGGGGTTAAAGCGGAGTAGAAAAATTAGAAAGCTCAATCTTAATTTTAAGACGTAAGCTTCTAATTTTACATTAACTGCTCAAAATGATGTTTCCTTAATTTGATTCACTTGTCAATCCAGGCTTCGAAAGTTTGCACACAACTGTTAAGTGTGTCTGATTCAAAATGCGCTCACTTTTTGAATTTTTATTCAAAATGGCTCGCTAACAAACTTGACCTTTATTCTAAGATATTAAAAGAGTATACCGAAGGAAAATTCAATCTCTCCACTCTTTTGAACATTATCGTACTTACAGACAGACATACATACATAGGTACAGAAAGACATACACATTCGTAAAAACTTGTTTTTCGAATTCAGGGGGTCTCAAAATGGAGACATTTGACCAAAATGCGGAAGCAAGGGGTCAAATTTTACACTTATCTAACATTTTCTCTGATGAGAATGTACTAAGTATGTAAAAAGATCTTAGAACCACAGGCACTCATTTAATTTATTGAAATCTTTTTATGTTTTATTTGGTTTCCGATGATTCGTGGAAGAGTTATCCCGTGCCCTAAAGATCATCTTTTTTCGAAGGCGTCACAGAAAATGTCTTGGCACTGTTCAATTTTTCATATTTTTAGTTAAAAATTTCGATAGTTTCCGGTGTGTTTATGATCACGAAACTAGGGTTTAAACGTCTTTTAAAAAAAGAAAAATCATGCCTCAAAAGTAATACCTTTGCAATCTACAATGTTATCATGTATTTTTTTATTATTTGACTCGACGGCTTTTTATAGAAAAAAATACCTATAAATATAACTGTTTTCCGATTGATAAAAAAATGTTGTCTTAGTTTATTTTCAAATTCAAAACTGTTAATAGACAGTTACATAGTTATTTAATCCTTGATCATATCAAATATGGTATAATTACACATGATAAACTACACAAATTCTTCCTTTTTAAGCATGAATTTCATATTTTCAATCTAAAAAGTTTCACATTGTATTTAAACTTAATCATTTTATTACGAATATTATTTGTACTATTGATATAATTCATTATTCAGAAACTCAGATTATTTTGTAATGTCAGCGCTGTTTTCTCTGATGTGTACATCAGACTTCTAAAATCAAAGACTCCTTGTCTTATTTTAATGAATAAGGTTTGTATTATATCAGAAAGGCAGTATTTGTTTTAACGCCTAAAAATGGGCAAGTATACGGTAAGCTTTCTGCTATGGCTGAAGTAAATTTAAAACTTTAATAAACCACAAAATATTCTCAAATCCCTTTTAATTAACGGGTAAACATTATAAAACCGTAATATCTATGAAATCGTTTATTATCCCTTTGAATACTGTGTGACTCCTTGAAATCTTAAAAATCATAGAAAATCTTTAGAATTTTCTGAAAGTTTCCGAAATCCTTTTAAAATTCGTGTGATTTCCTAAAAATGTTGTGAGAATCATTTGCAATATTGGGATTATAAACAACTCTTTCAGATATTAGTACTCTTAATTCTAATCCTATAATTAAAATGTTTAGCATATTTCTAGCAGCTAAAATATAGATTCTAAAATATATTCTAAAATATAGATTAAAAATTGAGTTTGAAAGTATATTTTTCCAATTCTTTTAACACATTTTTTGGAATTTATATCAGGCAGTATATAAATATTCCATGCAAATTTTTTTTTTCAAGCTGACACATCAAATAATTAAAATTATAATAATTAATTAAATAATAATGTCAGAAGGACAAAGTTTTCGCACCTGACGTAAGAGGTAAGGATTATAATTTGGATTATATAAGCCAATAAAGAAGGAGAATAGTCATTAGTAGCGTTGTTCACAGATTTCTTTATTAATACATTATAAAGCTTTCCCTCTCATCGGAGGATGACAATTATGTGGGCTCTGGTCTTATACTTTGAGATTATGTTCGATTCTATTGGTGAATATAATCATTTTTGTACAAATATCTTATATTAAAGTTATAATATTGGCAATTGATAAAACCGTAAAACTTAGTTAGTGTATAGGAAGAATACTAGCTAGAAACTAAGGAATAATACTTATTAGATTTTATATTCAGAGATTAAAAATGTGTATACTTTTATATAATGAACAGCTAAAAGTAGATTTACACGATGCTTTTCTCAATTACTGAAGGCCGAAATGAGCGACTACGCTTTTTTAGAAGAATCTAAGTTGCGATGCGCAGTTAAAGGGAGAAGGAGTAGATTGGGGATGCGCATAGCATTACTTAGTTTTCTAGAGAACTAAATGCTACTTTACTTGGTTGTGACGTCAACAAACATGTAAGGCGCAAGTTCTGGTTTTTTTAATTTGGATCGGGACAGGGGGGGAAGTTGATGCAACAAGTTTATTTTCGGAAAAAATGTTGGTTATCTAGTTCTGTATCGCAACACTTCTAATTTTTAGAAATCTGAAATATTTTTTTTTCTACGTTAAACTGATTAGATTGATTGTCCTAGGTACGACTTGCATTTCGGTAAGATTTTCAGCTTCTCAGGGCCAACAGAAAACTTTTTTTCATGAAACTGTAAATTTTCAAAAAATAAATTTCAACTGGGAAAGATTTTTAGTTTACATCAGAAACAGTTATATTCAATCAAAGGGGACAAATTGTCAAGCAAGTAGTTATATGTTGATCTTGAGAGGATACATTTCTAGCAAAAATCTTTTTTCATATGAGCAAGTTCAATTTTCAACACGATGGTTAGGAAATAAGCCAATAATTTGAATGCTTTGAATTTAAAAATAGTTAACCACAATTTAACAATTATACAGTCAGCTACATATTCACAGGTTATGATATGCCGATACTTTAAGAAAATGTAATCCTTCTTTTCTTCTTGCAGAATTCAGTTCACAATTTGAGTGTTTGCCGAATGGCGAACCTATTCCTGGAGTTCCTTCTCGGAGGACTTCTTATTTTCCTGATCTAAATTCTCCTAATAGGACTCTTCCTCTTGACACAACTACTTCTTCTGCCGGACCTTCACTACGTGCCGAGTCTTCTCTAAGTGCCAGTTCGACGTCTCCTCTGGCTAGACATCAGTCTTCTGCGGAATCTAATCTACCTGTCGAGCCTGCTGTTCGGGCCAGGTCCAGATCTCCTTTGGCTAGGTTTACTTTTTTTGATATACTTGCATTTACACCTGAAGATCTTAGATGTGTTCGATTAATTTCCCATAAAAATCCGAATCGAATATTCCAACTTCGAAGATACACATTTCCTTCCGATATACCAATTCTAATTAGAGGCAGATATCATGTCCTTAAAAGGGTGCCAACCGGAGAACAAATTGTATTTTCAAACTATAATGGTGACGTCTTTGCAATATTTGACAAAACCAGTTTGCGCAACCAACCTTTTTTTCGTGGACTATTTTGGAATGGAGCTCCAAGTGGAAAACGAGTGAAAATTAACATTTCCAGCCGGGCTATTGAAGAATTGACTCCAGAAGAAAGCATGGAATGCCCAATAGGACCCCAAAACTCAATCGCAAATAATTTTAATGTATTTCGTTTATAAACAAAAATTCTTTTTTTTCACAGGTCATCCTTTTTGTCAATATTTTAACTAATTTAATTTTATTATAGGAAAAGTGCTTTAAATAAATATTATAGACATTTAAATTATATTGTAATTTATAAAACAAATATGTAGAGACCCTAGCAAGGGGTTTAAAACCGTGCCGTGTTCAAGAGATAGGCACTTGAAGCCTGCAGTGGTGTTTGTTTTTTTGTATTCACTATAGATACATCTAATATCCCAAATAAAGAGAAAATAGCTTCACGCGAGCTGCTTCCTTATTATTTGTGTTATATATCCTGGTAAAACAAAATAATTTATTATTTGATTTTAAAAATATGAAACGCCGCTCCCTGACTTTTTATTTTACTTGAATTATAGGTAAGTGATATGTCCTTACATTTTTAAATGTTAAGCGCCAGTAACGTTATCTATGTTTCAGAGAGTTTTGGCTTTTTTCTTTTCAAAAGGATTGTTGTTACTTATTAAAGTTCGTAATAATTTAAAAGTGACTAAACTTCTTTTTTAATAACGTTATTGTAACGAAATATGTAATATCAAGTTTTCTTTGCTAAATATAAATCTGGCCTCTGTTTTTCCAAGTACGTAAGGTTTTGGAGATTTTGAAGTTGAAATTTTTGTTCACACATGGTACTGCCCGTTTGCCTCCGCATTCATGAAACAATATCACCAACCTTATTCCAATTCATTCCAACTCTTCACGCTATTGCAACCAGTGCTCCGCTTTTGCGCCTCCCCCCTCCCTTAAATTCACACATCCTCGTTTCTCTAGAATGTATCCGCATCTCATCCCCGCTATAAGCTCCAGACTTCCTGTCAAGCTTCTCTCTCTCCCGCTCTGTCTCTATCTCTCTCTGTATTTCTCTCTTTCTCTCTCTCCATGTCATTATTTATAAACATATGATATACCTTTCTACCTCGTGCATCCTTCTCACTTCATCCATCTGTAATCCATTCGTTTTAAATTACCTTTCCCTTTTCACATCCATCTTCCATCCCTTACGTCTGTTCTCCTTTTAACTCTCACACTATCCAAACAGCTTACTTCTGCTCTCGCTTACTTCCCCTCTCGCTCAAAGCTTTCTCTGCATATTTGCACGCTTGACGCTTCGTCATAATCCCCAAACTCATTCTTCCTGTGTCTAATTTATGTTTGCAAGTTATATACTTCTCTTCTCTCCTATTTACCTTCTTACTTACCTTCACTCACACACCTGTACTTCACCAAATAAGACACTCATTACTTGTGAATCAAACAATTTTATTCTTCGTCAAAATATACCTGCGAACAACCTTATTGCCAGTTCCATACCTGCATCTTCAGACACAGGTGTGGGACAAGGTAAACAGAAAACCGAGGTACACAAACTCTATCTTCTCAACCATTTCATCATCTCCTTTAAAGCCTCCTCAATCTTTGCTAGCAGCACTAAGTCATCTGCGTATTCGAGTGACCGTACCCTGACTCCTCCTATCTTAACTCCTCTTACCATTCAGGCCAAACCCTTCCCTCAACATTTTAGCACCCTTTTCAGCTAATGCTCTATCCACCACGTGCTAAAAGACGAAAATATTGTCGATAGAACTCCTTCCCTCTCTAAAGCCTCCTGCGCATCTTCGCCAGTATTCCTTTTCCCTCAACATCCTTCCGCGGCCTATCCGCCACCACCATCGCGTATACTTTGTACGCAGTATTAATTAGCGTAATTCTCTATCATTTTCCCGCCTCTCTTTATCCTATCCTATCAATTTGTTCTAAAAAGACATTTTTATGAATTTTATGAACTTGCAAATAATGATCACTAAATGCATCAGAAGAAGGGGTTTTTACTTGCGAAAATGTCTCACAGGAACTATCACAAATAAAATTTTTTGTTGTTAAAAATTGAAAATTTGCGCGAATACGTTCGGGCACAGGCCTAACATTTTTTTACATATTAGTCTGACCAGATCTGTCAGTGGGATTATATCATTGTTTACTCTTAGGAATTTTGGCAACAACGTATCTAGATACGAATGGAATAAAAATAATAAGTATTTAAACTCGTTCCAATGAAGAAAAGAATAATTGTAAGCAAACACTGCCACTGATGTGAAGTGCACGCAAAAGACGGTAAGTGTGAAATGTGAAAGTAGCTTTCTCCTATTTTCCCAATGCAGATACAGACGAGCACTCTTACCATGCACATAGAAACACAAGCGAATTTCTGTGGACGTAGCACAATATCGCATTAGGGTGGCTCTTATTTACCCTTGAAAAAAGTTTTTTGCGATTTTTTTACGTGTAAAATTTAGTACCTGAATAAGTCAAGAAAGTGAGTAACGAAACAAATTGAATTAAATAAACTCCCACTCTTTTAGTTCTTTACAAATATATGAACAAAAGCATATTAATAAAAAGCTATGTACCTAAAAACTTACAAAAATTGAACAAAAATTTCAATAATTTATTTTAAAAATAAAAAAACTTTCCAAGTTCGTTCAAAACGAGAAAATTTTGTTTAGAAACTTATTTGTTGATTTATTTATCATCTATTTTTCAAACTACAAGACTACTATTTATTTTCAGAAAGCTAAAAGTATGTTTTCAATTATAAATATACAATAATGATATTATTATATTATCCAATATAATAAAGAACGATTTTCAATATGAAGACCAGACTACAAAGGATCGTCATTTTTCAACTACAGGAAAAACTGATTAATGTTGTGATAAAGAATATGGTTAGAACTCTGAGTAATGATTATTTCATTGCTTCATTATAGATTATATCATTTATACTGTGATTCTCATCTCACGGGTTATAGGAGTTAAGCTTGTCATTATGAAACATTTACACTTCATTAGCTAATTTCAACAAGAAAAAAACGTCATATTGTTTTAAATAAATTTTATTGAAGTAAATTAAATTTCAGTGTGAGAATATTCTAGTTTGACAAAAAACACATGTTTAGTCGCTAATTTATGTTTCGTTGAAATAAACTGTTTCACTTTATAAACGTAAACACAAGTTTGGTATTCTCAATCAAATATTTGGTTGCTTTAGAGGCAATAACATCGTTTTGTTGAGTCAACATAATTATTTTGTAAGAGAGTTTCGATGAACTAACCAAAAAGTTTGGTCGGCACAACAAGCACATGATAAGCAGTAACATGAAAAATTCTGATAAGTCTTCGGATTGTGAATATTATAATTTAGTCTGGAATATTTTGTAATTCAAGGTTCTGTACTTCATAAAATCTACTTATTTGGCGGCTAGGACCTACTGGAGTACCAGTGACTTCATTTGGGGTCAATGCGGAAACCTTGCCGCTTGTAATATTCATACTCACCCGCCTTGGATAGCCACCAATAATTGAATATAATCCAGCAAGAACATTACAGTTCTTTAATATTGCAAAAATTTCACCACCGAATGTTAATAATACAATTTGTTCTGCGTTTGGCACAGGCCCATACGCATTTCTTCCTATTCTTACTCGAAGTCTAGTATTCATAGGAAAAGTGTATCTTCGAAGTTCAAATATTTGATGCGGATTTACGCGGGAAACAAGACGAATGAATCTCAGATTTTCAAGTTCACATCCACGTCCATCACAAGAAGGAAGCAATATAGGAGCAACAGTTTTGGAAGAAGGATGAAGCCAGGCACGAGGAGAACTAGACCTGGAACAAAAAGAAGGCTCTGCACGTGGAGGAGGTTCCGTATGAGGAGCAGGTTCCACATGAGGAGGAGGTTCCGTATGAGGAGTACGCTTTGTATAGGGAGGAGGCTCGTCCGAAGTGTGGATCCTGGCAGGAGGAAGAAACCTCCTGGGTGAATGTTCTTCAACAGAAGAATTTTGTGAACAGCGCTTGACAAGAATCGGAGCGCCATTAGGTAAACAATCAAACTGTTTACTTAATTCTGCAACAAGAAAGAGATGATTACATTTGATTTCAGCATTAGTATATCATAATCACATGTGGCAATATTGTAAGGGGTGACTAAAAACAGAAGGAAAGTTTGGTCACATCAGAAATGCAGATATCCCCAGTGTACTCGAATGTTGTCGCGTTTTCTGTTTCGATCGTTGATCTAAACTTAATGGAAAGCCGCTAGTTAGCAGTTCATTTTCATTGTCATAACTGCGATTAATTATTTCTTAGGCACACGCTTATTTAAAATTCTACTGATTCACACGATTGTTTCCGGATGAGATACTAAATCTGGTTTTCCAAAGTGTGTGAAAGCATTCCGGTAATCAATCCAGGCCATCAAAAGGTCACGCTTGTAGGATGCTGCATACTTTTTTCACCTACTAGGTTGTTCTTCAATCAGTGATAACAGTAAGCAGAACAAACATTTCATATCAAAAAATTTTCGACAGATCCTAATATTTGAAGTACTAGTTATTATTTGAGTCTAGTCGTAAATGTTTAAGTAAATTCAATTTGCTTTAAGAATTTTTTTCATATGATATGATATTAATATAATTATGAAATAATTTAAACAAATTATGTTTTGTTATGACTGATTAACGAGAACATAAAGTCTTACCTTATAAGCAGGAAACGTATTAGCAAATTAAAATTGTTTGAACAGTTAAAAATCAGTTAGAAGATAACTGGGTATTCCTAAATGACCAATTAATAAATAAAATTGTAACCAAAATAGAACCAATCTAAAAATGATTAATAACAAAACTTTAGCTCCTTCTTAAGAGAGCGAATATCCATTTTTTCTCATTGGCTTATGTATTTTTCCTAAAAATTCATCTTTTTTTTATTTATCATGAAGTTTTTTAGAAATGAATCAAAAGCTGCTATTTCTCTCAAGAAGTCATTAATAACACTACGAAATTATTAACGCGGGATCTAACGTGGCTGTTACAGTTAGAGCTGAGACATTATAGCGATTTTGCTAGAAGCTGATGTTTAACTCTATATATTTTTACTTCTGGTTTCGATTCCTATGGGATCGCACTAGCATGTCTAGAATAAAACTTTCGGACGCCTCCTGAGGTTGCGGATAGTGCTATTAAATACCTTGGCTCTGGAGAGACCTATACATACCTGAGCGAGACAGAAATGAAAGGATCTGCATATGAAGAAGAGTATAAACCTTAATTGGTCTGTTCCGCGACTGTACCGACGCACAGTGGTCTGAAACGGCTAAAAAGCTGGCCAAAAATCGAAAACTTTGAAAAAACTGTCAGAACGCAGGATACATA
>JAAAKG020189388.1:0-24847 GCA_010014905.2 Druon quercuslanigerum | reverse complement strand
TGTTTCGCTGCATACGTTCATGTAGAAGGGTAGTTTTTTGAGGAAATGATGATGAAGGGGAAATTTTGAAGTTTAATATAATTAATTCGGAGCTTTAAAGCATGTCCAAATTTTTTAAGGTGGGTTTCCAACTCTTAAAACGTTTATAATCACAAGGGTAGGGTATGGATGCCATAGGGGTAGTTTCTGGGTAACGCATTAAATATTTTCGGAGAGCAAAAACAGAGAAAAAAATTTTCAAATAAAAGTGTTTTTGCTAAGAAAACTATGTAAAAGAAATATGTGTACATTTTTTTACAATTATACATCAATTGACAGAAAAGGTTAAACATTTTTATAGATAAGCTGAATACGTAAGCTATAGCCTAAGCATGAGGTATTATAAATATATTTTTTATAGGCTATAATAAGGCTAGATTTAACAAATCAATTTAGTACTTTTCATCCCTAATGTTTCAAATGTTAAATTACTTAAATTTCTGAAATATCCAAGAACAGTTACTAAACTAAATATTAAGTTAAAAGGGTTAAACCTTGATTTTTCAATGAAACGCATGTATATAAGCATAGACAAGAGATTTTCACAAGAAACTAAGTTTCCCTCAAAAGTATAATTCAGCGGTTTTTTTCATTTCATAGCTGAATTTAATTAAAATACATGTTTTAAGAGAAAGTGCAAATGGCGATTATAATAATAATTATTATTATTATTATTAATTATACAGAGGAACAGAACGTAAAAGTTTATATGCATTTTTTAAAAAGCTAACATATAAATAAGAAATCAATTTATGTATTTTATCTTAACTTGTGAGTATTTCTGTACAGCAACGTAGAGTTAGTAGAACACCCTCTTGCTGGTCCTTTTCCTGTGGCTTCTTTTCGAAAAAATGCGACTAATTCTTTTGTTGGTAATAACGTTCATTCAAATTTGTAAATCTCTACTCATTCGTTTCACTCACTGTTTCTTTGAATTCACAGTTTCTTTGAAAATTTATTTTATTTATTTACTACCTGCATTTTGTTTATTTTCAAGTGTTATATTTAAATATTGTTGCCTTTATCCTACACGGTAAGCCTTAAACAAAATTTAATCGAAAGATCTTTGAACTTAGATAATATGCATTGGTTACTGATTTGTGTTGCCATAAAAGTATTTTTCAAGCCAGCAAACAAATTTTTTAATAAAAAATTTGATTCAATATTTTTTTCAAAGTTTTAAGCTTTTATTTTAGTATAAATTTTCTTATTTTTAAATCATATCATCAACATTTAATTATAACTTGGGATGAAACGGTGATTAAAAAACTGTTTGAACCAATTTAGCTGTATACATTATTATTATTATTATTATTATTATTATTACACTATTAAGCCGTTACCTTATTCCCTCCCTCGTACACTATTCCCTCCCTCATTCGGTGGGGTGGGGAATAGTGTGAGGAAGGGATTATAGAATTTTTAGATTGATCTAGAATTCTCGTGTTATTTATTTAAATAACACGTTCATTATTACCCAAGGTTTTTTTTTGTTTCAGGCGACATTCATTCTACTGTCACTCTTCTTATTAACTATTTGCCGCCATACTTTTGTGTCCTGGCATACTTCTCTAGCTTCTTTAACGTCCATGCATTTTTTCATGCAGGCTCTCGTGTTTCTATGGCTTCTTATTCCCTTCTAAGTAGGGTCTCAGTCACACGTTCTAACCATTCTTTCAGCGATCTGCCTCTGGGCACGCTGCTATTTACTTTACCTTGATACACTTGCTTCGTTAGACGTTCATCCTTCATTCTATCAACATGCCCGAACCATCTTAACCGATTTCTTTCCCATGTGTCAACTAGCGTCTCTTCCGCACCACACTCTTTAAGTATTATCTCGTTGCTTACTTTGTCCATCAGAGTTTTCCCGCATATTGTGCGCAAGAATCTCATGCCAATCGCGTTAATTTTACTGTTATCTTTTTCCTGATAGGTCCATGTCTCGCTGCCTTATAGTACAGTGGGTACAAATATAGAATTATGTATTGCCATTTTAGCCTTATTTGATATATTTTTACTTCTTATAAGGGGGCCTGCTCAACCAAAAACCTTCTTATTTCCGTTTATGCGTCTATCTAACTCCTCATCTATCTTCCCGTCCCTAGTAAATAAGCTAGTTTTGTTTTATTTATGTAAATTTTGAGGCCCATGCTCTTTGTGCTTGCGTTAAATTTATTCAACATTTTTTGCAAATCTTCGATAATTCTACCATGACAACCTTATCATCTGCGAACGCTTAACCACGTACCCTTACTGTTTCGAGACCCACTCCTGCTTCGTCGAAAATAGCTATTCTTGAACACTTGTCCATAAATAATATTAATAGACCTAAAGACATAACGCATCCTTGTCTAACGCCTTGCATAATATCGACCGAGTCAGTCAATTTCCCATTTACCCTTACACACGCTTTGCAACCCGCATATATTGTTCTTATAACTTGTAGGAGCAATCCATTTACTCCGTACTCTTTTAGGACTACCAAAAATTAACTTCTATCTACCTTGTCGGAAGCTTTTTCCATGTAAACAAAGGTACAGAAAACTTTTTTGCCTACTTTCAAACTCTTTTCTGTGATTTGCCTCAAGCTGAATAGTTGATCTGTACATGACATTCCTGGCATAAACCCACTTTAGACTTCAAAAATCTTTTCTTCTGTTATTTTCATTACCCTACAAATAATTATCTTTAAGTATATTTTACCTACGATACTTAATAAGCTGATCCCTCTGTAATTATTGCAGTCGCTTTTATCTCCCTTTCTTTTGTATATTGGCACGATAATCTTTTTTTTTTCAATCCATGTAATATGTACTCGCCACCGTGTTTAAGCATTTCAGCGTTAATACTGTCTACCCCGGAAACTTTACCGTTTTTCAAATTCTTGATTATATCCCTAACCTCAGTGACACATACTTTCTCAATCGAGTTTTCTACTGTATTGTGTTCTACCTCGCTTTTGTGGTTCCCTATATCTTCATCTCAGGACTCTCCCCTAAAATGCTCTCGGAAAGCGTATCTACCCCGCCTGCCTCATATTGCATTTCCCTTTTGCTGTTTCTCATGTTGACAAATTCTGTACTTTTAATTACCTTCATTGCTTTATAAAGTAGATTCTTGAATCCTTCGAAGTCATTTTGTATTTTCTTCTCTTCTTCTGCTCTAATTTTATCTTTACTTTTTTGAAAAATCGCTTGAGTATCCTCTTTTTGCGTCTGTAACAATTTAAACGTCTATTTAATTTTTAATAAGCTTTTGCACTAAAGAAATATATAACCCATTTTAAATTAAACATTTTAATTTGACAAAAAAATTTTTAAAGCTGTTCTGACTCTATATAAAATTGTATTCCTTTGCGAAAAATATACGCATATATGTAAGAATAATATTTCGCAAAAAAATAACTTGTATTATCTTTGTTAGGTTGAAGTTGGTTGAGGCTCACCGTGCCTAAACTTTTATTCTTTGGAAAATGAATTGAAGCTTTGTTTATAAGGGGAAAAATTTCGGTAGTTATTTACTTTTATGTCTTTTTCGAATTTGAAATAAATAGTTTTAACCTTTTTTGTTAAAAAAGTTGGATTCATATAAGTATCTAAATCATTTGGATTGAGTGCACGTACTTAAGAGTGCTGAAAAGATTAAAACTTGAAGGGGGTATTATTTTTCAATTTAAAATCGATATTATCACATTTGTCAGAATTAACTCTTACTACTGATACACTACAATTTCGGATACTTTCCGCGCAGACTTCTTAGTTTTAAAATTCAATTTTTCTGAAAAAATATCTTGTTACTTTGCTCTACTGGTAATCGAACTACAGAATCTCTGATTCCCGTTCGGATGCTTTCCGATTATAGTCCGGGTGTTATATTTTTCCTGTAAAGCTATGTCAAGTTAAAAAGACTGTTCAAACATTGAAATCTAATTATATAAAAATATTTTATTTTCCATCTACTTTATGCGAAATCATATTTATTAGAAAGTAAAGAACGCTTCTGTGTAAAAGTTTCGTAATAAAAATGATTTCTTTTGAGAAACAGGACTATTAATTGAAAGGCATTTTTCGTTCGTGAATTAACACCCTTTTATCTTTAAAATTATTAAATTTGAAGGGATAGCGTTTATTATGAACGTTGTTCGTTTCAACTCATATTTTCGATTGAACCAACACTTTTTTTAATTCTGACAATATTACTCAGCACAGAAAGGAAACTAATTTAAACTATCGATCTCATCGAATAAGTGTCACAAGAACTTTTAAATATTGAAGGGTCACCTAATAATAAATTGATAATGAAAATTTAATTAATCGCTTATTTCTCGAGAACGCCATAAATGCCAGAGGGGTATGAGGCAGACTCACGAATCGGACGGAAGTGGGCATGGCGTCCGGATTATTAAGACATTAGGGAGACCGAAAGCAAAATCTTTTTTCATAAATACACGTCTTACATTTATGATACGAATCATCAGAGGTATTTACTATCGATCAGTATAGATGTCGTTTCACAATCTGTAAAAATAGAAATCAAAACTATAAATCAAGGTGAAAATGTATGTTTTTCATTTCAAAATTCAATTTTGCTAAAAAAAGATCTTCTCACTTCACGCCACTGGGAATCGAGCCACTGAACTTCAGATTGCCGGTCGGGTGCTTTCGCATTGATCTATTAGAGAGATCGAAAGAAAAATCTTTAAGAGTCTCTTAAATCACAAAATATTTAAAACCTATATAAATTATGCAGTATAAAATTTTAAGGACAAAACACGTAGGGTCAAACGCGCGATCGTCCTCGTTTTATTAACTAAATATTACTAACATATTATTATTTTTATAGTCATATTCTCCTCGCGATAATTAAAAATTCTTTTTTGTTGATGTTTTTCTTTTTAATTTGTTATGCTGATAGAAGAAAATGGCCTCTTCGTGGAAAATTAACCCTGTAGAGATTTTCTGAAAGATCCGTTAATCGATCTGGTTAAAGCGAATTTGGATAGGAAACACCTATACAGTTTTTCAATTTGAGTCAGGAAATGAAACGAGATTCAATGGAAAGGGGAACTCATTAACATCGTATAACCAAAATTCTTTTCCTGTATATACTTTACGTATATTGTATGTACATACGTTAAAATAGCACCTATTTACTTTTTTACGCTTGCCCACGCGGTCTCCCTCCATTCTTCAATTTTACGAAGCGGTTCTCTTGGACCCGCGTCCTTCCGGCTTTCTCATGGGCTCTTTTTTCATAAATGCATAAATGGAAATGAGAGGCAGTGGGCCGGCCTGCAAGAGTACTTTATGATAGTAATTATGCCACGCGCCTGAAACTACTTCGAGGAGTCGGCTCGTCCCGCCGCAGTATTTTCTGGACGAAACCGCTGCTTGGGGTGTATATAGGGTGTTTCGGATTGCCAATAGAAACTTCGTAATTGTTTCTCTCTCGCGTACTACGTCTGTATATATTCATACATATAACCCGAGTGCCGCAAATAGCGCGTGTATCCGTTTAGAAACTGCAAGGAGACACACGGAACGGGCGAAACACAATTAACGCCGTGGAAACTCGGGAAAAATTTTAATTTAATTCTACATCCGTCTGTAATTTACTCCCGTTTATTTATTAGTATTATTACCCGGAAAAGAAGAAACAGGGAATTAAGAAAAGCTCCATTTAATGGAACGCTGGAAAATATACCTCCACAGCAATTATGAAATAGGAAATTGTATCCTGTGTAAGTAAGAGTGTTTCCGAGTAAGGAGTTGTTACTCTATTTAAAAAAACCTGAAGTCAAAAATGAATTGATACTAAAGTAACTATTTTTAAGAAATGCATTCATTTTCTAACAAAAAGAAGAATTTTGAAGCAAGAACATAAACTCTTACAGAAAATGATACATTTTTAACAAAAAAGATCATTTTTTAACTACTTAGTTGCAATTTGAAACAAAAAAATCATTTTTTTACCAAAAGAGATAAATTTTAAAACTACAAATTCAATTTTCAACAAAAGGGTTATAGTTACAACGAGGAAAGATTTTTTAGCCTAGAAAGAAGGAAAAAATTTACAAAAAATATAAAATATTTAAGCCAGAAATTTAAATTTTCTACAAAAAAGTCGAATAATCAACAAAAGAGTTAAGTTACAACCAAACGGTTAAATTTTCTACCGAATTGTAAAACCTTGAAGCCAGATATAGGAATTATTTATTAATAGTTTAATTTTCACCCTAACAATGCAAATTTTGATAAAATAATCGTTTTTCAACCAAATGTTTTAGTTATTTACTAAATTGTTTCATTTTCCAGCCAGAAATATAACATTTTCTAAAAAGCAATTACATTTCAAAGTAAAAAGAAAAAATCTCTATAAAACAGTTAAATTTTTATTTATAAATAGTAAAATTAGATAGAAGTAGTAGAATTATTTACCAAATTCAGCTAAACAGAACACATTTTCTACAAAACAATTCTATTTTCAAGTAAAAAAGATGAATTTTGTACAAAATAGTTGAATTTTCACCCTAAAAATATGAAATTACAACAAAGACGTTAATTTTCAAACAAAGAGACAACATTTCAACCAAATAGTTGAATTTTCAAATACGAAAGAGTTTTTAGCCATGTACTATGCAAGACAAAACTACGGACATGTCATGTCGCATGCGGCAAGTCTCTTGGCGGCAGGTCACACTTGTGACATATCACACCACCTGTGCCTGATCACAGGAATAATGTCAGGTTACTCCCCTGACACTTTTCCAACGTCGCGTGGTGCGGGAAGGCATACCTATAACTGGCCACAGAAACAATATTGGTCGAATCCCTTTCCACTTGTGAGAGAAGCCGCTAGGTAGAGATGCCATAGATGTGACATGCCGCAGGTGTTGCATGCCGCAGATGTGACATTCCGCAGATGAGACATGCCACAGGTGTGACTTGCCGCAGACGAGGCATGCCACAGGTGACATGATATTGTCCCGACAAAACTTCGAATAAAATAATTAACTAAGTGGTTAAATTATCTAACAAACTGTAGAAGTGATTCGCGAAAAATACGAAACTTTCTGCAAAATGGTTAAATTTTCAACTCGGTAATATAAACTTCCTCCAGAAGAGTTAATTTTCAACCAAATAGTTGAATTTTCTACGAAATTGTGTAATTCTTCATCCAAAAAGAAGATATTTCTATAAAGCAGTCTAATTTCTCACCCGAAAATATGACTTGTCAAAAAAAGGCTTCACGTTTAACCAAATGGGCAAACTTTCAACAAAAGAGTAGAATTTTTAATACAGAAATATTTTTTAGTCAATAGAGAGAGAAATTAAAACAGAATTAATAAATTTGTTAAGACAAAAAGACGAATTTCTTACAAAACAATTAGATTTTTATTTTGGAAATGTAAACTTTTATTTAATAATTTAACTTTCAAAAAAATGTTTAAATTATCTACCAAATTCTTAAATTAATCAGTTGAATTGTCAAAACCAAAATATAAATTTTTACTAGAAAAGTTGATTTTTACCCTATTGTTGACTTTTCTAAGATATTGTTCAATCTTAATCTAAAAAGTGGAATTATCTACCAAAAGAACTAATTTTTAAATTAAAAATACGAACTTTGAACAAAAAATTAATGTTTATTAAAGAAGAGGGATTCTTATCAAAAGAGAACATTGATAAACACGAAAGATACATTTTCGGCAAAGAAGTTAGGTTTGATCCTGAAAATATAAAGTTTTAATAAAAAAAGATATTCTTTAACCATATAGTAGAAATTTCTAGTAAATTTTGATTTTTTCGCTATGTGTAAATTGTCTTCAAATTGCCATTCAAATTGTCAAATCACATTATCAAAATAGAATTTTCAAGCCAAAATGTCGAATTTTGTATAAACATGAATTTTAAGCAAAAAAGGTCATTTTAAACTAAACAGTTTAATTTTATACTAAAGTAATTGAATTGTTAACCCAAAAAAATTAATAAAAAGCAGATAAATTTGTAAGCAAAAAGGGGAACTTTTCAACGAAGTGATCCGGGATTCAATAACATAATTACATTTTTAAAGAAAAAGGATGATTTCTTAACCCAAAGTATAAAACTAGTCTTTTCAGCAAAAATAAATTATTTTTTAAACAAAAATAGTTATATTTTTTGTTGGCTTTTATTATAGATCGCATGTAAGTGAGCCAAATGAGAATTTCCATCATCTTTAGACTAAAGATTATAAGTTCAAATGAGCATTATTGATAATTTTGAATACTTAAAAAATATTAGGTAAGGAAACAAAAAACTTTGCTTTGAACATAAAGTTAATATTCCAATACAGACTTGTTGATTGCGGACTACACAAATTCACTCGTCCTACGCAAAATTTTACGCCCTGGTAATGATGGTCCCGTATGACAATTCTAGAATTTAATTAAATACATTTAAAAACGATTTTTTATTTTATTTCATTACTTTTTTCAATAGAATTTTGTGCAAAAAATTATTTTAAATTGTTGTGAATTTTTAACTGCAGTAAAATAAAAAAAATCCGTCAAAAATATTTCTGCTTCTACCATTATTTTACAGACCGCTTTTGACACAGTTTTACGTCACTTTTGACGACAAGTATTTCAATACGACTGTACGAAAATAATAAAGCGACCACTACATTCTGGATTTTGTCCTCGGCTTACATTTGTTACAATATATTTCAAAAGAAAGCAATTACTAATCAGCTGACAAATCCAAAATTTACGAGGTTTTTATCAAAGAGTTTCCGACGTTGTACTTTTCCTTTTTACATATTTGTGCTATTGTCAAAAAGAGATATTTACCAATAATGGAAGACTTTTATGAGGCCTCTTATTAAGTGACACAATCTTGCCCAACGCACATAATAAAGTGTTTTTATTTACTTTTGCCAAATACTTAGCTATCCATATTCGGAATCCATCACTATGATTTTGAAAATGCGTGGTGATGACTAAATAAGTGGTACTCCACTTAAAGAGTGGTTTAGGTGATTTAAAAGTGCTCATACTTTAGTGGAAAATGACCCATGCTGTGGCAGGTCCGGAAATTTCAAAAGACCTCAAAATGTGGAACCAGCGAGAGTGCTACTTAATATAAATCATCTTTTAAATGTGAGAGAGATAGAGGAAGACTTCGGAATTCAAAAAATGATTGTTTCGAAAATTTTGAGCAAAAATTTGGGTATTAGCCTGAATTAGTCATGATTAGTTCCATCACCATGACAATGCATCTACCCATTCATCGCAGCTCATTCAGCAGATTCTGGTAAGATTCAGCCTTACATGACTTCGGCATCCTCCATATAATCCTGACCCGGATCCCTGTGTTTTCTGACTGTTTTCCAAATTGACGTATCCTATGAAAGGAAAAAGGATTCAGTACGTATGGGAAATAAAACAGAATGCAACAAAGGAGCTGCTAGCTATTCTCACAGGAGAATTTCAGGAGTAATTCTGAAAATACGGTAATCGATGGAATAAGTTTGCGGCATCCAAATTAGAGAACTTTAAAGAGGTTTATCACTATTGACCAGAATAAAGTCTTAATCCTCATAAACTACAATTTCGGATACTTTCTACACAGACTTCGTAGTTTTAAAATTGAATTTTTCTGTAAAAAGATCACATTCGCTCCACAGGAAATCAAACAACAGAACTTCTAAATGCCGTTCCGGTGCTTTCCCAATTAACCTATTAAAGAGCTCAGAAGAAAAAGTTTTTTCAGAAATATACTATAGCTCAAGCAGGTATTACATTTATGAAACGAGTAATAAAAAGGAATCTTTATTATCATCAGTGGTAGTTACTATCGATCAGTCTAGATGTCCTTCCACAATCTGCGAACATAGAAATCAAAACTATAAATCAAGCTAACTCTTTAAATAACGAAAAATATTTAGAGTAATTTCTGACTGTATGGAAAATCTATTTTTTTAATATTAAAATTCAATTTTGCTGAAAAAAGATCTTTTCACTTCGCTCTGCTGGGAATCGAACCACAGAACTTCCGATTGCCGTTGGGGGCTTTCACATTTAGGTATTAGAGGGATGTAAAGAAGAAACTTTTCTCAGAAATACACGCGATCTCAAGCCAGTTGTTACATTTATGATTCGATTCATCATAAGTATTTACTATCGACCAGTATGGATGTCATTCAACAATATGTGAAAATAGAAATAGAAACTATCGATTAAGTTAACTCTTCAGATAACACAAGACTGCTTAACGTCGCTTCTGAACAGATTCAGAATTAATTTTTTTAATTTTTCAAATTAATTTTTCTGAAAAAAGATCTTTTCATTTCTCTCCACTGGAAATCTAACAACAGAAAAACAGAATTTAATGAAAAAATCTTTTTAAATAATTTTCTATTTGGTCAGAAATGACGTTGAGTATTTTTTTGTTATTCGAAGAGTTAAATTGATTGATAGTTTGGATTTTTATTTTCGCAGATTGTTAAATGACGTCTATATTAATTGATACTAACTACCTGTGATGATAATACAGATTCCTTAAAGTTACTGGTATCATACATGTAACACCTATCCATCTAATCTATCTATCTAATAGCTTATTTGGAAAAGCACCCGGCAGGCTATCAGAAATTCTGTAGTTTAATTCCCTGTGGGGCGAAGTAAGAAGATCTTTTTTCAGAAAAATTTAATTTGAAAATATTAAAAAATTATTTTACATCAGGTCAGAAATGACGTTAAGTATTTTTCTGTTTTTAGAAAATTAAACTTGATCGATAGTTTTCACTTCTATTTTCACTGATTGTGGAATGATATCTATACTGATCGGTAGTAACTGCTGCTGATGATAATAAAGATTCCTTTAAATTAGGATTTCTTAGTATCGCTTTCTTTTTTTGCAAGACAGAATAGGGTATTGATATGAAGTTTGACTTTTTTAACTGCAGCGTAAGACAGTACATTTTTTTTAGTGACGCTGGAATTGAATTTTCATTACTCTGCAAGAAGGACCTAATCAGGATGATAGAGCACTTGCAACATGAGGCATTGCTCTTGGAAATTCTCAGGATTAGCGACAAATCATCTGGGGTTTCATGACCCTAGTAAAACAACGTTTCCATAACCGTGAATTCTGGAATCTAGGTTGGTGATTTCGAAATGCGAAAGCTCGCCAGCAATAAATCTGACAATTAATACACGATAAATTTCGCGAGTGTCCTCAGTCCTGCGGGATACGGACACGATGTAGATGGGATAACTCGAAGTGGGGCACGTTTGTCAGAGTCGAGAGAATCTCTCGAAAATCGACCAACGCCCAAAGCATTCGTTCGATCCAACATTCTATGTCCGTTCACCATATGTATATCAATCTATTGCATTCGTACCTTCGAACCCACAAATACCCGTCCGTCCAGTCGAATCTGCGGAAAACGAATTTTGTGCTTCTTTCGCGAAGGTACAAAAGTAGGGAAAAAACTCGACTGCGAATTCCCGGCTCATATACGAGTATCACAACTCTGATGGTGAGTGACGGATTTCCTATCTGTCTTTCAAATATCGTCACCAATACAGAAAAACTAGGAATTCAATTTTGTTTCAGGCCATTTTCTTACAAATTTAGTTTAAAGTACAGTTGTCTTTTCCCTCTTGATCAATGTAAAAGCTGAAAAACAATTTAATTTCTTTTTATATTCGCATTTCTCAATATGATCTAAATCGTTCAATTTTGCTTCAGTACATTTTGAAGCTTGTTCTTTATTTAAAGTTACATTTTCTGCATTTTCTGCATGTGTTATAAAATAAAAAAATCCGATTGTCCATGAAACTTAAAAAAAGAGTTTTTTGTAACTAGTCCTGTAAGATTTAAAACAAAGGAGAAAAGTGAAGACTACTTAATAAGACAACATTGGAATTTCACAATAACCGTCACGCAATACTATATATCCAAGATTTACAGATAGTCACGTAAGTCTTAAACAACTATTTTTTCTGTTCACTGGATGTTTTTTGTTCAGGATGATTTTTCAAAAAATAAGTAAGGTTTCTGACCAAAAAATGGTGACTTTAATACCAAATAGTTAAGTTTTTAAATAAAAAAGGTAAATATTCAATTCAAAATAGAATATTTAAATTTTCATCTGAAGAATAATTTAAAAAAAAGCAAATTTGTAACAAAATACTTAAACTTTAAACCAAAGAATTGATTTTTCAACTAATTGGTTTAAATCAATATTATTCAACTGTTGATTAATCTTGAGATTGTGAAAAAATTTATCTCTAGCTCCGCTGGAATATGAGCCCAGATCCTTCAGATTGCCGGTCTGATGCTCTGCTAACTGATTTTCTACTCTTCCAACTAATTATATAGTTGAAATTAAAAATAAAAAGTCTTCCCGCTGGAAAAAAAACAAATTTTAATTTATAAAGAAAAATAGTTAAGTTCAACAAAGAAGAAAGTTTTAACAAAAAATATAAGAAAAAACAGATGAATTTCAATAAAATGCTGAATTTTAAATCTAAAAAGGCAATTTCTTTACAAAACAGTTGAATTTTCAACTAGATCGTTATTTTTCTACCAAAATAATAGAATTTTCAACCTTAAAAGACAAATTTTCAACGAAACAGTTGAAATTTTATGACCAAACAATATGAATCTTTAACAAACAAAATAGTACAATAACATGACTTTCAAACAATTAATAGTATTTAACCAAAAAAGATGATTATCAACGACAAATATAATAGTTGAACTTCATCTAAAAATGATAGATTTTCAACTAAAAATGTGATGGGTAAAATTTTAGTTAGTTTAAAAATGAATATTATTTATGATGATCTATAACTCATAGCTAAAAACAATTTCAATTTCTAAATCATGTTTTTGAAATAATTAGTATTTTCGTGAACTTGAAACCATTATGTTTCGTGTTTTGGACAGAATCAGAGACATAATCAATGCTTGGCCTATAGTTAGGGACATAGAAAAAGAACAATTCTAACAATCATAAATTAGCAGCGGTATTCATAAATTCATTCATAAATTATTAGCGGTTATTCGCAAATATGATTTCACGTAATATCATTTTTTTTCTTTCTAAATGTTTTATTTTAAAAATTCGGAAAACAGTTTTTCTAATTTCGTTCCCATAAACGTTCAAAACTTCAAGTACATTATGAATTCTGAAAATTCTTTTCAATTTAGACGTTAAAAACGTATTTAATTTTTCAATAAGGTCTTAACTCCCTTATAATCTACCAATGAATCCCAATTTTTAAGTCCCAATCACTTGTAATTTTTTTTCTTTTTTAATTTCCCTAAATATTCTAGCGATATGTGATTTTTCAAAATGCCCATCACAGATCAAACTTTTATTAAAATAGTTAAGTTTATATGGAAACTTGTAGCAATTAATGTTCTCGACGTTGCATTAAAATTTAATAATTAGTTCCTTAGTTTTCTACGTGAGGAACTAAAGGGAAAGGAAAGGTTGAACAAAGACTAAGAAAATGAAAAACACTTAAGAGGCGCTCTAACAGTCTAAAAAATAAATTTAAATTGTATAATTTAATCAATTCTGAGCCAGTAAGACATTGAGAAAGAAGACGAAATAAAAAGATTAAAGAAGAAAAGGTGAAAAGAAAGCATTTTTTTACAGAAAGACAGGCTCTTTTGTACTAAATTGAATGAATATAATAACAGCAAGGTGAAATAAGTGAAATTGGCGTTATGAACACTTGTATTATTAATTACTTTATCTCTGCTTGGAATTTCCAGTGAGGTCGTAAATGGTTTGATTTTCAAAATTATATAATTGTTCGCATGCATCGACGAATTATATAAATTGACATTTATTCTTGTTAATGTGAAACGTGTCGATATTTAGATTTCTTGTCAATGTTACATCAAATCATAAATGTATATAGATATTAGTCCAATAATATGATTTTTGTGAATCTTATCTGAAGTCTCAAGTTCGGAATAGGAGTAGCGCAATTTTTGTTCACTTTATTTTTGCATTATAAGTGTACTTGATTTTTAAATATACTTTTCCAAAAAGGATTTGTTACTCAAAATTAAACTTTTTACGATTTGAACCAAATGAAAACGAAATGTCTCTTTTTTATACATCAACCAATCAACCATGTGCACCTCTACAAACTAAATACACCGCAGATACTGCAGAAACTGTATAGAAAGCCTGAAGGCCATAAATACTTAGACTTGGAAACAACAATCTGTGTAGTCTCTAGACACGAGTAGATATATTAATAATCTCTTGTGTCAGCAAAGTATAATGTGTGATAATCCTGAGATTATTAGAGCCGTGCATGTTTTGTATGCTTTTCTTTATAACACCGAGAGAAGGATGCGTAACTATCATATAGCTGCTTCCGCGCCACTATAAAGGTGTCAGTTTACAGCGCAACCACTCATATAACCTTGAATTAATGCTTTGCTGAGGAAGATAAGCGAAGTATGTCAGTTCGCAGGTGTTTCTTCAAATACAAACAGTGTGGAAATTTCTCTACAGAAGGTGGTGACCATAAATTGTTGGATATGGTCATGCACATTTATACGATTTGTTACCCGCTTACACGCGGTAATGAAATATAAAGTAGGAATAGAATGTGCATTCTTTTTACTTCTAAGCTAAAAGAATACCTGTAAAAGTGTTCTTAAAGTACTCTTATCAAGTTTTTCTTAACACTTCTTGAACCTTTTACTTTTTATTTCACAAAAAAATTAGGCATTCCATTTTAGATAAGCGCATTATCCAAAGAAAATTTTTCTCCATTTTCCTGAAACTGCTGTAAATTTTGGTACTAGAGGTCCTTATTGTAGTTCTTACTGTGGCTGGTACACTTTACTGCACAGACCATTTTTCATTGAAATGTTATTAAGATAAAACCAAAAACAAAGTTTGCAACTAAAGGATTCGGAAAAAGCATTTATAGCTTAGCATTTATAGCTTATAACCCTCAATAAGTATAATGGAAATTTAAAAATATTCTGGTGTTATGAAATTTGTATTTTGTTAAACATTTTTTTAATACTTAAATTTTAACTAAAAAAAAATTTAACTAACAGTGTTGGAATATCATCTACACTGTGAAATTTCTTGAACCATTATTCTTAATAATGAAATCGATTCATCAGAGATCATACATCACACGGTCATAGGTCCAAGGAAGATAATAGTAATGGATTCAGATGTGAAATAAACATGCTTTATTTGTCAATTCCTTAAAAAACCACCAGCGTACGTTTCGACCTCGTCGCAGGCCTTCTTCTTCTTCTTCTTCTTCTTCTGCTTCTTCTTCAAGGTCTTCTTCATACTAGAAGAACATAACTTTGGAGTAAACCAAATTAGTTATTTTTTTTATTGTTTACGTTCAAATTATATAAAACCACTATTATTTAATTTATATCATTTTAAGAACATGAATATTGAAACCTGAAATTTCGGTGACTCCAATACATTAATTTACTACATTTTTTAAAATAAAAAAATAATATAGTAAATTACTGTATTTAGGACTCTAACATTTGAGGTTTCAATATCTGTGTTTTTCAAATGACATAAATGAAATAATGGTTTTATAAATGTTGATCCTAAACAATAAAAAAAAATAACAAATTTGGTTCACTCCGAAATTATGTTCTTCTAGCATGAAAATTAAAATGATTAAAATATCTTGGATAAATTAATGAACATCATTACAGGTGATGTATTGCCTTAAAGAAGGCCTTCAACAAGGTCGAAATGTACGTTGGTGTTTTTTTTAAGAAATTGAAAAATAAAGCATGTTTCTTTGTCAACTGTATCCACTATTATTATTTTTATTGGACCGCATGCTTATGAATCTTATCTTATGTATTGAATTCATTACATTTTAACGTATCACTTTTAGGCAAAAAAGCCTAATAAAATATGGATCAATACAAGCTGACTTTATTTAAAATCAAACCTATTCAAAATTTAATTACTATTGACCTAGACTATTAATCTATTTATAACCATTTTAACTCGCTACGTTTCAACTATACAGTCATACGGGAGGTTTAACGCCAAGGATTTTAGTGTGCTCGCGATTTTTATTAATTATTATCCCCAATTATTTTGAAATTAAAATATAAGATTAAGATTATTAAAAAATAAGTATATTTCATAGTGTCTGTCATCTAAAATTATAGATACGAAAATCAACAATATTTTTGATAATTGATGAAAATTGATTTCTTGCCTCAGAATTAAAATACATAATACTTTTTTACGGACAATAAAATTTTCGTATTTCTGTTTAAAAATACCAATTTCCGAAAAAGTAACATAAGCTACAGTTTTTCAAAGTTGCAAGCTTAATTCTTGAAGTAAAATGACATCTGTTTAAAATAACCGATCCCTGATCAAAAAACCTAATGTAGCCTATTATTGTTTAAATGTTGTGAATATTCTCTAAAATCCTAATTTTTGTATTAACAATATCAATCATAGACAAAGAACACTATCCTAGTATAGCCAGCAAGTGCTTAAGTCTGTAAATCCTTACTTTAAAACCGATTTGAGGTATAAAAGTATTTACTGACTTCCGAAACGAAACACTAAAATAATCAAAATTAAAAATAATTTTTGAAATATTTTTCAAAGTATAATGATTTCTATTCAAAAAAAACCTAGTTTCCATATAAAACAACAACATCGATTGATTTTCATTTAAAACAACCGATTCCCTGAGAAGAACGTTACTGTAATCTTAATCTATTCTAACATTTCAACTACATTGATTTCTGCTTTAAAATCTCAGTTTTTTGTGTAAAACGCTGAAGTAACCTAAAATTGTTTTAAAAATATGAACCTTTAAAATCTGATGATTTTTTTAAATGTTAATTTTCTATGTAGAACGCTCACATAACCTAAAATTCTTGCGAATTGGGCATCTTGATTATGATTTTTGTTTAAAAATTCTAATTTTGGATGAAAAAAACCAACCTAACATTTTTTGAAATTCCTAAGTCTTCTCTGAAACTTTATTATATTATTAAATGATACAAAATTATAATGAAATAATATCAAACAAATTTTTTTCAAAACCTCAATAAAATGTTTTTCATTCTTCAATTCTTTTTAAAAAATATTAGTTTGCAAGAAGTATAAAAAATCGAATGCCATACATTTTTACTTATGCACAATGATGGTTTTTATTTTGACCCAATTTAAGAAATATTTCACTATGCTTCCATAGATAGTATTTCTATTCAACATTTATGTTCACCACTCTTTTTACATTCTGATTCCTAAAGTATTTTCTTGCTCAAATTCATTTCCTAAAAGCTTGACTTTTTCGTAAAGATCCTAAAGAAAAATGTTTCACCATTTACGTGTATTCACGAAAGATTATTATTCAGTTACATGTTATTCCCTGGATCGAGAAAGCCTCTATCACTTTATGAATTTAAAATTCAACAGTATCATTTAAAACTAAACTTTTTTAAATTAAACTTTTTTAAATTTATGAAAGTACAATGTGTTTAAAATCTTTTTATACTCAGAGAATATTACTCGCTAGGAAAAAGTCTATTTTTTATTTTTGTTTTGTTCTACTTTTAGTGAACTGAGTTTTAGAAACAGATGGATGCCTGTAAGGTAGAGATCCAATCTTAGCATTGCAGAACTCTGCTCGAGCATTGTAGCGTTTACAATTGTGATTCCGTGACCCGAATGTAGCTTTTCTCCTCGTTTATTCTTATTTTTTTTAATATGCATACTATTTTGAGTTTAGTGGCTGCTCTTAGGTTGTTTCCTGACATTTGCTTTTTGTTCTTAAAAATATTCTTCAGGAACTGAGGTTTTATTACATTTTGTACCAGTTTTGTTATTCAATTGTTAAAGATAGTTTACGTTCAAACGAATCTTAGGATACTAGGACAATCGAAAAATGACCGCCGATTTTTAAGACAGAAACAAAATAATAAAAGAACAATCTACTTTTTTTCTTACCGGAAATTTCTTTAATTGCCAGTTTTGGTATGAAAACTTATCCAACACTTTAGATTTCACTGGATTTCACTGTGAGGGGAGCCAAAAAGTTAATTCGGGTATCGAACACATAGAACAACGGCTTTAAGTACTCATAGGTCCTTTTTTTCTAGATTGCAATATTCAACATTTTTTACAATTAACTTTACATAGCTTAAAATGATAAAACTTATAAATTAAAGCTTTATAATATTCGAAAGATTATAATTTCAATATATTCAAAAACGAAGACTACCGATTTGAATTTCGAGAACTAGATAATTTAAAATAAAAAGCGTTCGATTGTCCTAAATACAAAATGTATTATTTTGTAATTTCTACATTTTTAATCAACTGTTTTTTGAAAACTTTCTGTTTGAATTATTTTTGTGGCTGAATACCTTGATATAAAAATTTTGAAATATTGGTCATTTCCGCTATGTAAGTAGAAAATTAGACATTTTTTTAATGTTACCATGTCATTAATTTAAATATCGTTTATCTGGAGACTTTTCAATTTTAAAGCTTAAAGTTTATAAAATATTGAACGCTTACTTTTTTCAATATTTTAATTTTAAGCTCTCAAAATTAGTTGTTTTAAAGATTTGAATTTGAAAATTACATTAACTAAGAACAATTTTTAAAAGCCGGAACTTTTTACATTACTACCTTAAAGTTGCATCACAAAACAATCATCTACCTCCGTCGCATCTATAGTGTACATGAAAATGAAGAAAAATCTCAAATTTCTCATTACTTTATTTTACGAGAAAAATTATATTTCTGTAACTGCCTGCGATTAACAATTCAATAAATGTAACTGCGCGTGTGTTTGATTTAATGGAATATAAAAAACTTTTTAGAAATCGAAGCTACGATCATTGTCTGCAACTTAAAATTACAAACATTGTAAAAAAATATTGGTTTGCTCTCTATTATGACACTTTTTGTAAATTCCCTAAAGACCTGTGAATGGTATTTGGTAATTTTCCTAAATTAAAATGATATAAAATGCATGTTAGTTATTTGCACAAATATTTTTTATGTTTACTTTTAACCTGGAATATACGTAAGGCACTTTCTGAAATCCCCATATTTTAAGTATGAAATATTACGACCACTCAAAGCTTAGTAAAAATACCGGAGCCACGACAAGTCTACACTGGACAAGCATCCCCAGGCTCCTCTTGTCAAACCTCCCCAACACGTCACCTCCCACAAAAGCTCGTTATATGTGATATGTGTTCCCACTCGTTTGCGGCGCGTCTTATTATCACTAATCAGCTAAAGCTCAGAAAACTAACCCCCAGAAAGAATCCTTCTAGCGAGTTCAGGTTAATCGGGACATCACTCCCGAAAGTACACATTCAGGTTTCCGGGTTGAGCCTATATCGCTTAAGTCTTTCCAGGCCCCCCCCCCCCCCGCAACATAGTTAAATAAACTGTACGTAGCAGCCTGGCCAAATTAGAAAGGTCTTCTCACAGCAGCAATGAGACATCACTCATCACAGTAACAAACGATATTTAGGAGCCTGGCAAAAATTGAGAGATCTCCCCACAGGATGGCAACTTTGAAACATCACGTAAATATCGTGTTTCATTGTGATGACAGATGCCTCAAAGTTGCCCTCTTGTAGGGAGTGATTCTCGACATTGAATCGCTGTGAGAAGACTTGACTACATTTTTTTTGGTGCTAAGTATAGTTTTTAACTGTGTGGATTGATGTCTTATGGTTGACAACCTGTGGGGAGATACGTCTCAAAGTTGCCACCCTGTGGGAAGTCCTCTCGACTTTTGGCAGGCTACTCAACATCTGTTTTCACTATGGGAAGTAATGTCTCAAAGTAGCCACCACCATCATTTTTCAATGTTAGGAGTGATGTCTTGAAGTTGCCATCGTATGTTGAGTGATGTCTCGAAGTTGCATCACTATGGGAAGACTTGTTTACATTTGTCTGGCTGCTAAATATCGTTTTTTATCGTGTGAAGTGATCTCTTAAGGATGCCAACCTGTGGGGAGTGATGTTTTAAAGTTTTAGGCCTGTGAGGAGTGATTTCTTAAAGTATTCACCCTCTGGGAAGACATGTTAACTTTTGCCCGGGTGCTTCATATTGTTTTTCACTGTGGCAAGTCATTTCTCAATGTGCCTTATCCGAAATAGCCTGAACCCGGAAACATTGAATCTATACTTTAGGGAGTGATGTCTTAATGACCCTGAATCTGCGGAAAGAAATTTTCCTGGGGATCTTTGTTTGTTTCGTAGGGATGTCCAGACATAATCAAATGAGAGGATGTAGGCTTGATATGGAAGGCTTTGTCTTAGAGAAGATTTCCTCGTGTAGGCTTGTAACGAACTCAAAATACCCAACCATTACAGAATTTAGTCCTGATTTTCGACAGTTTTCCCGTTTACTCTAATTTTCAAATTCAAACCTTCAGTAGTAACTTTGATATTTCAATCAATATTTAAATTAGTTCTTCGACTCGTACTAAACAGTAAAAGACCGTTCCCTCGCCACAGAAATGGTAACATCTCCTATTAATTATAATTCTGGAAGATGCAAATAATTTACAATGTTTTAATTTCACACAGTTATTCGATTTTGATTGTAAAATGCTTTGAATTCTAATTATATATCTGTAAACGGTTCAAATTTGAAACCACAATATTATGAATGTTTTAATCTAAAATTATTTATTTTCGCCATTATAGTTCAAGATAAATTATTATTATATTTTATTCAATATCTAGTGATATTTAATGAGTTAGATCAGTTTTCCTATTAAAACTAAGAATTAAAAAAAATTACCGATAAAAAAATAGATTTTTCCCTGGTTTTTTAAGTAATAAAAAATTTCAATCATTTCCCGGTTCTCCCAGCTTTCTGAAATTCGTTCAATGTTACACGACTTCTACAAATTGAAAAATTTATTACAAAAAACTGTATTGGAAATTTTATCATGATTTCCGGATCAGATCTACCCGAATAAAAACATTTTGACCATAAATTCTCCCTATGGGATACTACAATAAATATTATGCAATCCGTTTCAAAAATATAATTTAAACTACTACTTTAATGCATAAAGAGCAGAATAAAAAACGATTTTGATGAATGGATTTTCAGGTAAAAGTGCATTAAGATCACTTGCAGTCACCAGTATCTGAAATTTAAGATAAATTTGTAATTTAAAAGTTCTGCATTGTTCAAATTAAAGCGAATCCGATCAGAGCAAGAACAAAATTTGCAAATCAAAATTAGATTTCCAAACTGCGGTATGAATAATAGGAACGTTTGCTAAGTAAAGATAACTATTAAAAGGGTCTTTTCGAGCAATGTGATTGCTAAACTAATAATGAAAACTTATGGTTTTTCCTAATGAGTTTCTATATTAGGCTAGGAATGAAACTCTTTGTTGATAAGTTTTCAAATTTTTCCAAATTGTAAACTCTGGATTTCTTCAAGTGAAGAGAAATTTTAAGCCTATAAATTAACGCTGCTGCAGTTAATTTAAGTAAAATATACCGAGGGGCTAGTCACTGAGAAATCTCAAACTAACTGATCTGGAAACCTTAGAAGAACTCTTTGAGGAACTCTTAGAAATCTTGGAAATCTTTTGCCAAGCTTGGATCATTTAAAAGACGAAGCATTCACACATTCTTACGTTCGTGATCCACACGCTGGCTCGTTGAGTCGAACTAACTACCGGTCTCCATCCGAACACCGCCGAGCTTAACCGAGTCTGATTTCTCCTCGTGAGTCCACATTTGAGAAGTTTTGGAAATATGAACACTCCCAGCAATCTCAAAAAAACCTTAGCACTCTCTATGCGAATTCCAGTGAGACTACCATATTCATATTTGTAAGATTTCCAGATTTCTCAGTGAGAAGCCACTCGCAATATACTGAAAAATTGTCCATACAATTGCACACATACTTCAACACTTATTCTGTAATTTTCAACTTTTTAAGTCAAATAACATATTGTTGGAATATTTGTAATTCGCGGATATCGTATATTATATTTGTCAATTAACAATTGCTAAATTAAAAAACATCATGTTTCGCAATTTAATCCTTATCAGGCATATAAGGGAATCACGCTGATCAGGCTCAGCGGTAGCAGGTCGGCTGAGTGAGGGGAAGGATCGTAGTGGGAGAAGCGTACATTGGTAGCTGCGGCGTATTTCTCATCTGCCCCTATAAAGTATGGACCCCACAGGCCGAATCTGCCCTTTCCAGCAATTAAATATATAGGTTGAGATCAAATACTTTACGTGTACTAAGGATTAAAATTTTAGAACGAATAAAAATGGTTATTTTAATAAATGATTGGATAATTCCAAATTCGGAACCTATCTGTCTGAACAAATCCAAGCATAGAAAATTCTCCATAAAAAAGAGATTAGGAGGGAGTAGGGGGGAGGGAAATTTAAAAACTAACCAAATAAAATTATTTCTACATTCGTACCTAGAGAAACAATTTCCACCCATTCAATCTCCGAAGAACTTTGTTTATTGGGAATGAACGTGTTGGATTGGGAGTACTAGAAAGATAGCAGCCTTATTTGATTAACTCTCAGAGCCGTATTACTGTAAAAGTTTGAAATAGCAGAGTTATTTTGCGTTATGAAGAAAACCCCTCTAAAGAGAATAGCAGAGATAATAATGTACCGCATAATGCGGTTGACCCGGGGTTATTGTGTATTGCGCACTCGTCCGTCGACTAATCGCTGGTTACTGCAGCCACTGCTGCGTTTAGATAATTGTGTTTAGGATCGTCCACGAGGTAGACAATACTTCGTTACGGGAGTCTAACAGTCCTGGACAGGGGATAATGCGATTCTCATGGGGCGTATTGTCAATGTTGATGGGCATAACGGGCACGAGGGGAAACGAAAGCGTCATTTCCCGCGTTTAATCAGCATATGCGAAATGGCCTCCCCAGACATTACCAATTCTTTCATTTATCCGAATCTTTTTCACGAACTTGGGTCGTTTATCCAAGGACAAATGGCTTCTCAAATAAACTTTAAAACTCCAGTAAGAACATAAACAGTGATTGCATGAAATCACGAATTTTGATGCAAGTCAGGCATACTTTTAAACATATTTTTCAAATTATAAGTCTGGCTGCTGGTAACGTCGATAATAAATTATTAAGCCTATAAATGCAAAATGATCCCCTGAATCCGCAGCATGAGATCTAGTGTCATTTTTCAAATATTGTTAATTACCCATTTTTTACAAATCATGGTGTATTTATTAAAATTATGGAAATTTTAACGAAACTAGCATTGTAAAAGATCAAATCAGACGAAAGCACGTAATTTTAATTTATTATACACCCCACCTCTTAATCTTTTCATCATTTCTGAAGATTCCTGAAAATCTTGAGATAACTTATAAAATACTCTAAATTTTTCTGAAACTTTATTTTACAAATTTTCAAAAACCCCCGAAATTCCACAAATTTCTCTGAATTCCCTTAAAATCATTTAAAATGCCTCAAAATTTTTAGGCTCTTATACACAGTAAAGAAAGGTGTTTAAAATGATACTGAAATGAATATCATATTGATATGCAAAAAAATTATGATACCGAATTCAAGAGCGTTTTGACCAGCCGGAACGAATGATCGACATTTGAAATCATAATGATCTAATCCGGGATAATGCATAAAAAGAAACCAAGATGGATGACGTTTTTAGAGTACTTTAGCTCACATGCAAGCTTTTTATGGTTTCTGATCGAGCAGTGTACTTGAAAGTTAAAAAAATAAAGAAATCCAATATTAGAAAAAATTACCCGTTAAGTGTAGTTTTCTCTTGCGTGCGTCTAGATACAATTTTTGGTGATGTCGTTATGACACAGGTGTCAGAACTGTCGCTAATTTTGTTTAGTCTGACAAATTAACCAAAAAAAAAGATCAAATTGGTCTGAATGGACGGATCATTATGATCTCGAGTGTCAAATAATCGTTGGCGCAAAATGCTCTGCAACAAAATTGATCCTTCTTTTTAACTGTGTAGCCACGCACGACTGAACGTATGTTATCTGTCTTTCTGGCTTCTTAAGGAGCAAGAAAGGCAGATAACCTATGTTCCGCCGGGACTGCTCGTAGCCACGGGCAGAAATCCTTATAGTTTAGGTCGGTTGTCCTTGCGTCTCTCGTGCTTTTTTCCAAAGAGAGAAAGTGAGCTAATGATAAAGAGGGAACGTGATGATAAATAAGCTGGGAAGTAGAAGTACCAATAGAAAGGTTACTAGAGAAGTGAGGAAAAATAAGGGGAAGTAAAAATTCTTTGACTTGAATTTGACTTGGTGATGTCTTGAATTTGTCTCCAAGACATCGATGTCTGGCTGCGCCTCAAAACTGAGTCGGGACGTACGCCTTCGTCTTACGTTTATGGCCACGGTAGATAAGACAGTTATTTACTTGTCTCAAGTCGAGCCGTGTCTTGGCAAGGACGACATTTACTTTTCTCAAGGCGAGCCTTGTCTTGAATGAGATGGTCGAAACTTTCTCGACTCATAAATGAAATTCAATTTGATGAATGATACATTTGTAATTAAGTAATTAGTTATTTTTAATTAAAAAAATCAAATTCTGTGCGTCCTAACGAGTATAGCCCTTAAACATTTTCTTCAAAAAAATTAAAATTGTAACTTTTGAGAAGGATCTCCTAAATCGTTAAAAATACGTTTAAAAATACAACATTTTCGGTGTCCTCGTCAAACAAGTGTAATCCAAATGAAAATCCGTGAATGAATTGATTGGAT
>JAAAKG020189377.1:0-24851 GCA_010014905.2 Druon quercuslanigerum | reverse complement strand
CCCCTCCCTACCGAGTGAGTCACGCCTACCCCGAAAGGGAAACGGCTTAATGGTGTAATAATAATAATAATAATTACCGCATCCTCGTGGTGGCTTTCGTAAACGACACGGTATCGTTTATCGACAAATCAGTGGTAAGGCGGAATGCGTTAATGAATCGGTTGTGATCACTTGGAACTCTCATACATTGAAAGGACTTTTGCAGGGCTATACACTTGATTGCATCTGTCACGGCGGAAATTTGAGTAAAGAGAGGCTGACTGTACTGTTGTGTGCAAATAGTGACTGTAGTGATAAGTTAACTCCCTTAGTCATTGGCAAGTCGGCTAAGTCTAGGTGTTTTAAAAATGTACGCTGCTCTCCATGTGAATATTCATCGCAGCGACGTGCCTGGATGACGAGTGACAGGCTTCGAAAATTGCTTGTGAAGTGGGATGAAAAACTTGTGACGCAGAGACGCAAAATAATCCTGTTTGTGGATAACTGCCTGGCGCACCCGAAGGAAGTGCCCTTAAAAACATAATATTATGATATTCAATATTTTTCATACTCAAAACATTTGTAGAAAACTCAGTAAAAAGAATATATTTTTTTTCATAGTGTTAATTCTTGAAATGGAGATTCATAATATTTCGTATTTAGAATACTACTTTATCGTCTTTGTGTTTTAAATACTCTTATGATAATATTAAACTTCGGTATTGTACGGTATTGTATTGTTTTCCTTTTTTTGGAACGATATTCTACTAAATTCTAATTCAGTTTTTTCATTTATTCTAAGAAAAGGTCTCTCAGAGTACAGGAGAAGCACAAGCAACAGTAGTGGCTGATATTCTTATGTTTTGGAATATACATGATAAAGCAAAAGGCATGTTTTTCGACACAACAGCTTCTAATACTGAGAACCAATAAATTGATATCCACCTAGTTGAAAATATTTATATATGTTACAAGGAACGAAAAATTCAGCCTGAGGACCGAAAATGAGTTTACGAGAAAAAGCGGATCAAACTGAAAGAAAGACTATGATTATTATTCATTGATATTGTTCCTGCCCTGAGCGTAGCCTACTAAAAAAAAAGTCAGGAATCTTCAGAAAAAAGTCACAACTTCTGACCATTTCTCCTCACTTTTGTTACGTTTCTCGACAAAAACCGTCAGTCAAAGTCAGAATTCGTGAGAAAATGTGAAGAAATCGTCAGAGCCTGGGTTCGAAGGATTTTCCTTTTATTAAGGGTCCAAGAATAAAATGCCATTAAACCTAATCCCGTTTATAGTTGCCAGCCTGTTTATATTATTTTTTATATTTATTTATGCATATTATCTTTTGACTTATATAAATTTATAACATATAACTTAATACCACATGTTAGTCCTTTGCCACATGTTAGTCTTTCTTTAACTTTGATCTGCTTTTTCTCGTAAACTCATTTTCGGTCATAAAGGTGATTTTTTCGTTCCTTGTAACATATATAAATATTTTCAACGTATCAATTTATTGGTTCTCATAAAATAAAATACATTTTCCTATTAGTTAGGCACAAGCAAATTTTCAGAAATTTATGATGAAACCTTGTACGATCCTATTGATAGGTCTGCTTTTGTTAATTTGCCGTTTTGAGTTTAGACATTTTCACGTTAAATTCAGTTTCAACGGCCCCGAAAGCCCAAATTATGTACCTAGTCTCAAGATAAATAAAAATTTTGAATTTAAGTTAGGCATATTAGTTTCGCCATTTTGAATTACAATTTTTTGATATAAAATCCAGTTTTAGCGACCCCAAAAATGCACATGTAACTTTCAGTCCGCCATATTGGAACCGCCATTTAAAATTTGTAATTTTTAACGTCAAATTCGAAACGAACGATAAAAAAAACCATTACACCAAGTTTCAGACAAATATATGCAAAAATTTTGCAACTTTGTCCACCATATTGGATGCGCTACTTGGAATTTGTAACGTTTGATATTAAATTAAAAATCAGTGGACAAATGCAGATAAGTTTGAAGTCAAACTTGGCATGGCCCTTGGTCGTTGGCAGATTGCACGCTGCATCTCGGTTTGTACATGCCGGTTAATCGAATTTGATTATGTGAGTGTATGACATTATAACTTGCTTGTGGGTTTCCCTAAGTCCCGAGGTTTTTATTATGGTGCACTACTGAGTGGGTTTCTTCCAGAAAATAGCGGATTTTGTATTTCCTAGATATATTAGCCGCTAACTAGAACTTATACTTCCACTTGACGAAAAACGTCACCAGCTCTTCGTCTAAATCTACCAAATAAAGATCTTTGGAAGGAAAAGGAAAAGCCTTGGCATTGTTCTATCTGCTACTTGACCTTGCCCTTGGAAATATTCGAAATATACGGCATGTGCGAAAACCATCTAATACTTCCACAACAGCTCATGATATGTTTTAGTCTTAAAAATCAATATTAGAAGTAAAAAAATTGAATTTTCTGATGGTCGATATAAGCTAAGGAAAAATTAATTCAACAAAAGTTCTTCCAAAAAAGGGCTACACATTTTTTGTTAAACCTTTTTTGATGGAATGAGTATCTTTGGTTTCAATCGTAAAAAATAAAATAGAATATAAACAATTTAATTTTTGGCTAAACAATACAAGCTATAAAAAAAGTTAATGCATAAAACTTGCTGTTCCAAAAAAGATTGAAATCTCGTTTTAATCGTTAGAAGTGAGATAACAAATTAAAAAATTAAATTTGTTGAAAAGCGAGACCAGGTACGAAAAAAATGAATAGGCAAAAGTCGCTTACCCAAAACGGATTGACTGAATTTTTACTAATAATTTTTAGATAAGAAAAAAAGAGTGTTAAAAAAAGGATTAAAAATAAAAATAATTTTTTGGAATTTGTTGTGAACTCTTGTTATAAAAATATATTTAAAAAAAAAATTAGCATTTGCTTGCAAGTAAAACTATTTTGCTGTCTGGTTTGTATTGGAATATCTGCAATGATTAACTAAAATAAAAAATATTGTCATAACATGTAGCTTTGTTATAAAAAGCCTAATTAACAAATACAAAATTCTTATCTTTTATTGCAGAAAAATGCTGTCCTCCAACTGTGAGTTTTACATGTGATTCAAAATTTCAGTTATTTCAGTTATTTCAAAATATTGGCGCTTCGCTTTGGAAAATTGTGAGAAACACCCGATACATACGGTTCGAACAATCGAACTTGATGCTGACCATATTCAAGCACCGTTGTTGCCCTTAAATTGTGAATGTTGAAGTTTAGCCAAAATATTTAGCGCTTAGCGTTCGACCGTTGCGAAAAGAGGGTGATTCTTATGATTGGCATTACCGCACTTGATGCCGACCTTTTTTACCACCGTTTCTACCCCGAAAAAGTGAGTGTCGCAGTTGATTACATATATTGAGCGCGATACTGATTTTATCGTCGTTTTTGTTTTTAATGCTATACGGATACATATTATGCTCTGGTTTTAAGCGCTTGACGCCGTATAGCTTTAAAACTTTCCATTTGTTTTAAAATTTTTTGATCCATATTTCATGGGTCCCTTATAATCTACAAAATTACAAAGTTATACCCAAATCCACCGAAAGACATTTTCCCATACACTCTGTGCATCTATGAAAAATAATTTCGATCGAAATTCAGGAAATACAATTTCTAAAAATTTTCACTGTTGGCGCTGCGGTGGCAAAATTGGCAGCGCACCTCACATGTAATGAGGAGGTTGTTGGTTCAAACCCAGTCCACAGTGAATTATTTAGAACTTATTTTTCTCGCGTTTTAAAATAATTTCGCGTTATTAAAATTGATTACGATATAGTAGTTTCTCTACTTACTGACAATCCAATAGGCAGAGACCTCTATCGTATTCTAACATTAAAACACTGGTATTTGGCCTCTAAAAAATATTCTAAAGTATACGATTTTAATATTATAAAATAAAAAAACAAGAAAGGTGAATGTGCGCTTTACCAGTTATACATGCAGAGACAAATCAATTTGTGCGATTAGCCTACTTTTAAGCTTCAAGAAATTACAATCTTATTTTTTTACAAACTTAAATTTGTTAAGCAATCTGGTTCTTTTTTTTAACTTACCGATTTCTCCTGTTTTTCATTTCATCAAAATTAGGTAATATTTGCGGCCTTAAGCAAATGGACAAATTTTCAGGCACTTAGTATTTATTCAATAAGCAATTACTAAATAATAATATTTAATAAAATAAATAGGAATATTTTCGTTATAAAAATGGAAATTTTTCATATTAAGTTTTACTGTTTGTCTTGGTTTTCACGGTCTTCCTGTACTAAAGCAACCTCCCCTTTTTCCCGTTTTCTCGTTGTTTGCTTAATTATGAACTAAATTAATAGAACCCAATACAAAATCCAAATATTGTCTTTTTTGATAGAAAATTAATCTTCTTTGTTAAAAATTCATCTTTTTGGTTGAAACTTCCACCACATGGTTGAATGTTAAAGACTTTTGTTAAAATCTATTTTTTATCAAACATTCGTTTCTTTTGTTGAAACTTGAACAATTTTGTTGAAAATTTTTGCTTTTTCTTATAAATTAATATTTGTAGCTGAAGAATTAAATTATTAAATTATTAAAATTAAAATAAATTTGACCAGAAAGGAAAGGGCAGTGCAGAGAATGCTAAATGGCAGGGCCAGGAATGAGAGGAGTGAAGGTAGAGCGGCGAAGGTAAGATATCGGAAAATAAAAGTAGATGAGACAATGTGGATATGGGACGAGAACAAGATGGTTTTGAAGGAAGTGCAGGGGAATTTGTTTCGTAGGGGTAAAGAAGAACGATGAGGATTTCTGGGGGTATATTTAGGAATTTGATGAGGAGGGACTGGTAGAGATGTGGGTAGAGCTACTGGAAGCGGTCAGAGTAAACAAGAAAGGAAGGACTAGTGGGGGATATATAACAGGGGTTGGGGATGGATTAAAAGACGAGGTTTATGGAGAGGGAGAGGGTGAGGGCTTGCAGATGAGGGAAGTAATGATTGGAGGGGGAACGTATAAGTTTGTGACTGTGTACAGTAAGGATGGGTTGGGAAGGATTAATGAAAGGGTGGAAGACTTACTAGGAGAGAGAAATGGGGGTATAGTGATACCCGCAGGAGACTCTAATGCGAGAATGGGGAGGGGGCTGTATCGGGAAGGGAAGAGCTTCAAAAGGAAATCGAAGGATAAGATAATAAACAAAGAGGGGGAGAGTCTAAGAGACTGGGTGGAGAATGAGCCTGGGTTGTGGAAAATAGTTTGGTAACGGGGGGACAAAGAGGGAGAATACACGTGTGTGATTAATATTGGAGTATCGGTGATAGACTATGTAATCGTGAATATGGAAGGTTGGAAAGAGACAGAGAAATTCCCTGTGGAAGGGAAGGTGGAATCAGACCATCATCCATTAAGTTTGTGGATAAAGAGGGAGGGTGGCGGTAGGCAGGATGGGGAAGAAGGTTCGTTTGGGGAGAGGGTGTCATGGACGAGAGAGGCGAGAGAGAAGTATCAGAAGCAGTTGGGAAACGTAAGCTTTGAGGGGGGGGCGGTGAAAGAGATATGGGAGGATCTGAAAGAGAAAGTTAAAGGGTTTGTGCGAAAGAAGGTATTTAGACAGAAGAAGAAAAGGAATGGTGAAGCCGTGGTGGGATAGGGAATGTACAATGATGAAGAGAAAGATGAAAAGAAAGTACAGGAAGTGGAAGGAAGGAACTGGGAAAAGTGAGGAGTATGCATATATGACAAAGGGGTTTAGGGTTATGGGTTAGAGGAAAGAGCATGAAAAGTAAAAAGAGCTAGAAGAGGAGTTGAGAAGTGTTCAGGCAGAAGAGGACGTATGGGAGATCATTAATAGGTTTAAGAAACGTAGTGTGGGGATAAGTGAGAAGATAGGCAGTGATGAATGGAGGGAATTTTTTAAATATGGCATGTATATCTTGTATCCCGAGAGTTTCAATTTGTTCGGTTTCCGAAGAAAATTCAACTAAGAGAAAAGCCCTCCCTAAAGTTGTTTTTTCTAACTCCTAAAAATTACCGGCAAAACTCCAATTGAGTTTTTTGCGTCAAACGACATTGTGTATGAAATTCGAAAAGATACCAATTTCTCCATCCTTTCTATAAAATTTCATAAATTAGGGATTAGTAATTGTTTAAATAATTCGCAATTGTCTTCAACTATAAATATTATTTCCGAATAAATACTAACTTCTTATAGAAAAATATTACCCTAAATGTTCGTTAATTGTATCATTATTTATGATTAGTTTAAACAATTTCAAATTTGTTTGATAAAAAATATTACTGTTAAACTTTATGAGCGGTATCATTTATTTGAAAAATAATATATTTTCAGGATTGACAGCAAGAAAAATGGTTTAAAGAAATAATAATTGTTTAAAAAATTGAAAATTGATTTTAAAATACTAAAATGTAATTTGATTGTATGATAATAATTTATGCTGAAAAAAGTGTTTAAAAATCGTCTTTGCCATGAATTTAAAATGAAGCTGCTCTCCTTATTTGAATCAGTAGAATTTCATTGTGAATCAGTCACACTGTTATATTCTATCAGTGAATCAGTGGAATCATTCGATTATAGAGTTATATTTTCTATTTTTGGAGTCACTTTCCGTGTACAATACAGGGGGTTATGGGATTTAAAATTAAGATTTAGTGGGTGGAAATTATTCTTTGAAAATTCCTCAAGAACTGATAAAACATTGATTCACAAAAAGTTGAAAACAGGTATATCTGTGTTAAGAACATTTACGCACGCTCGCGGCATATTGGACTCGGCCCTTCAGCCGCGACTCAGCAGTTTTAAAGCTTCTTCCTACAGCGACGATTTTAGAAGTTGGATTTGTCTAACAGATTCGCGGAGAAAGAATGTAGTCACCTTTGAATTATGGAAACACTAGTGAATTTCTTTCGGTGGTCATTCAAACGTAGATAAATTCAAAATGTAGATAAATGTACGTAGCTAAATGGTACACACGTTCATGGTGTTCCCTGGCTTCTGTGTTACTTAAAAAACAAAAACTACCTTATATTAATCTTGCGTGCACTCGTTGTTCTCACAGTCCCTTGAACAAGTCCTATCCAATATTTTGTCTGAGCTCTCCTACATTAAGGTAAGAATGTCAACTCCAAACAAAGAAAACGAGAAATGGCTACAGAAAATCTCAGCCGTAGGCGTAAAGATAGGGCTTTGAACCAAAGTCACAAGTACGGGCAGTCAGCCCATCAGCTGCACATACACTTTCGTCTAACTATAAGCCTGCAAGTGGAGAAGCGGGCAGCTAGGAAAGAACGCGTGTGACACAGATTCAGATACAACCAAACGAGCTGTCGAATGCCCACTAATCGCAGCTGTAGCCTATACTATTCGGGCTAAAGACATGATCCGCACAAATAAAAGCCTTAAAGGACACTATCAAATAAGTATAGAACGTTTCATTAGGTATTACGCTCCAAATTAGAAAGCTGCAAACAGGGCCCCACGCAAACGATACTAATTTTCAATTTAAGATTTCGTCAAAATGTCAAAGAACTTGCCGTACAGAGCGGACATACTAGTCCACTCGAATGGAAGATAGTGATTAGTATAGAAGAAAAGGAGTGCATTAAGAAGTATTTGCTGAAACTAAGACGCGAAATAGGACTGCCGGCATTATAACCTTCACCATCTTCCGACCCCCCCCCCCCACACACACACACACAAGAAGACAACCCAATCTACGACCACGGCAATATGTACCAAAGCAAGTTAATCCTACACCATTTGAACCACCACAGTTTAACCAGAACCAGCCTACCAGAACATTCTCCGAGTAACTGTCATAAATACGGAAACGCAGGGCATTTCATTAGCCAATGTCCGATGTACTTGCGGCGAAATTTTCAAAAGGGTTCATTACCGAAGCGACCACAACGGGCAGTTCGAAATATCTGATTAAAGGAGAAACTCTAAGTAGACCAAGTGCAAATGAGCCAAGAAGAAGAAAACGGTCAACATTAATACGAAGATACAGCTGAATATCTGCCATATTTGGAAGACTGCGGTAAACATGGGGAAGAAGGGCAAACTGAATAGAATACCGATTACTAGTCGACTCGGGGGCAGCGATTAACCTAATGAAAGAAAACATGCTCATTAAGGCCAGCAAGACTTCCACTTATAAAGAGTTTTATATAAGAAACCATCGGCATTAGTGCCAACCGGCAACCTGTTATAATTACCTGAATAAAAAACAATTGTTTCATATTGTACCAAATGACTTTTTGTTACCCGAAGACTCTTTACTACCAACTATGATAGATATGCCGATGCAAATTAAATCAAGATTAGTTGTATCCAGACTAATCTACCCGATAAAACTAAAGTTTGAATGAATGATGAACTATTCAAAAATACCACAACTTGTCAAAGTCCCTATCTATGATGGAATTGTCAGTATAAACAAAATCTGCGAGGGAGCAACTAGACCCTATACTCTGTACTAGCCTTACTACAATATTAAATCTTACAGAACACCTGAATGTCATAGAGAGTTCGTGTAAGAGCACGTAGCTAGTCTTTTCGAAAATGGAGTAGTACGACACGTCAACTCTCCTCTCAAATCTACCACGTGACCACCTGGCGCAACTATGGCTATATGCTGGCAAAATGGGTACGTTGACTCCGCTCACCCCAGCCTGGGTCGAACTGTCCGACCACCTTGTCGTTACGCACTGCCTGCGGTGGTCTGAGCGCCCCCTTCCTCTCCCTGTCTAGCCACCGTAACACTTCTGTTTTCCGCGAGAGACAGGCCCAGGAGACGACACTCGCCTCGTCCGCTGATGACCCACTTGCCTGCGAATCTGACCGCTTACGGGCACACTTTGAAACCAAGTTTCACTCTTCACTTCCAGATTAGCATCTCCACTCCAAATCTCCCCCCCCCCCATTCCTTTCAGACCTATTATATAAATCCACGTGCGCACTCCATTCCTGCTTACGACAACATCATGCCTAGAGCCTCTTCGGTATACGGGCTGCAAGAGGAGAAACTCGAGCACTAGCTAAGCCGGTACGTCCTCAACGTCACAGGTTGGTAGCCTTTGCTAGAAAATATCTGAACCTGTTTGAGGGGAAACCTGCCAGAGGACAAACTACGGCTGGCAGAATTTTTGCCTTATCTAAAAACAAGCAGCGCCGCACTCGCTGCACCCACAGAAGAAAACGACTTCATTCGAACGCAAAAACTAATCGTGGCACCGCGCCTTGCTTTCCGGCGTCGTAAGGGTTTCCAGCGGAGATGACCAGAGAATCAGACCGATCAAAAATCAGGAGTCAAGTCATAAAGACAGCCCACGGTACGACCCCAGCGAGGCATGCTGGTGCTGCAAACTGAGGGGTCCTTCCAGGAGATTTTGCGCACCCGGGAGTGTCTGTGCCAAAACCATGAAAACGATGAACGTGTCGGGCCAATGTGCATATCGATCCAGATATATTCGCTAAAATTTCAAACCTAACACCACCTAGAAACATAAAAAAAGCCTTCAGATTTTTAGGGCTCGTTTCATGTACCGCTGCTTCATAAAGGACATCGTACGAGTTGCAGCACCCCTTCAAGGACTACTTAAGAAAACGATTCATTGTGAATGGACTAAAGAGCATCAACACGTTTTCAATGAGCTTTTAAAATGACACACATCCGCATCAATCCTTGCATGTATTGAGTAGAACACGCTTTCAATGAACTTTAAAAATGACACACATTCGCACCAATTCTCGCATGTCTTGATTAGATGAAGAAATTTTTCCTGAAAACCGACGCTAGCCGAGAAGAACTCGGAGTCGCACTGACACAAACCGACCAAGCGAAGAAAGAATAATTGCTTACGCCAGCCGTGCCGTGAACAAGGCAGAAAGCAATTATTTCGCTACAGAACTTGAGTGCCTGTCTGCAAAATGGGGCATATGGAAGATGAAAGACTACCTCAAAGGGTATCATGTAGCAGCCCTCTCCGACCACATATCATCAAAGAGGCTCTACAAAATTTACAATCCGACTGGAATATTGGTTTTGTAGGCCATGGAATTAAGCCAATTGGATTCCGACATCACGTGTCGCCGCAGAGCCGTCAACATCATCGCCGTCGTGGACAATCCTGCTGCAACTCCAGAGTATTGCATCCGCAATAACTTAAATACTAAAGCGTTTAAGGAAAAAGTTCGTCTACGTCACGGTGTTATGGCGGACCCTATGGGGGCGCGCAATTCAAACTTTTCATTGTTTACTGTCACAGCACCCACGCGTTATTTATATATTGTACCGTGACCGAAGCCGTCGACCTCACTATACGAAACCCCGTTGTACTCGTCGTACTGGGAAGGGTGAGACGAAGAGAAAGAAAAGAGCGTTATACAGAGACCTCGCTAATGAAACAGCGTGCGGGCTGGATAACGGTAACGATCCTCGTTGATAATGCTCGCCGGATGCTTCCAGCATAAGGATGAAATAAATGACTTTCGGTCAACTACCGAAATTTTAAAGTTTAAGATCATCTTATGAAAATCAGAATTCCAACAATATTGGTCATAAATAATAGTAACTTTACCTCCTTATTCTTAAAGACAATCTAATTATAAATTAATCAGATAAAATCCCCTTCTATACCTGAATCCTAGGTCTAGAAAAAACAAAATCAATTAGCTGATAAATAAATAACCAAATTGTTCACTAACAAGACTGACTAACAAATTATGGGATGACTCACTAAACCACGAGAAAAACATACCATTCAAAAAAACCGAATCAGCACTATAATTATTAAGATTTTGTTTCAAATTTTTACATTAGCTGCTTAGCAACATCGCACATGCCTGGCAGGAAATCTTAGTTGCACAAATTTTTTTAAACTCAGCAATTGGTGGTCACGCGGATTGTATCCGGTCCCATCCGTACCCAAATTATCCATACCGGGGCCTACGAGGTGCATTCTACCTGTTGCCACGAGGCATTCATGGATAAATTTTTCCCGATATCGGAATAATTGTCTAAACGGAAAGGTCAGAGTTAAAGTCCCCAGAAGCCACAATAGTATCTGCAGAAAAATACCAAAATCGTATCAACAAACTTCAGTCAGCAGTAGATGACCCATGTTCGGTCCAAGAAATTAGGGAATTTCAACGCCAAACTCGCAGAGGAGTTTAAGGGACACTTCAACGCGAAAAAAGTCTCTAGCGTCATTTTTGATTCAAAAGACGCAAAGGGAGCTTCAAATCGTCAAATCTACGTCAAGGATATTCTTCCTTACCACGAAGATAAAGCTCAAAACCTCCAACGCTACTGGAACCTATCACTACGATGGGCCCTTCCAAACCGGCACCCTCACTCCACCAAAGCATCCAGACTGCCGGAACACCGGCACCACACGATCCTTTTTCAAACTCAAGCCGCTGAGAAGGAAGGATGTTCCCCAACTTCACAATTTGAGAGATTTGGAGCTCGACGGCTTCCGGTTGTTCCGAGAGGTAGGGCCTTTTTGCGACAACGCACCGAAGAGGCCTTTCCGTCGCCCTACCATCAACAAAGATGATCCCGAAATGGAGGTAGTATGCCAAAGACGATCGATCCGCCACGCGGGGATCTTGCAGGAAGAAAAATCTGCAGGGTACTACGCGCGGCATCCGTCACCCTGCCACGCAAAAGTATCCATCGAGATGATAGCCCTTCCGATCGTACCCCTGTGCTGTTCTGAGCTTCTTTATGTCATCGATCGAGTCTACGTAGCCGGTCAGATCCCTGAATAAAAAAGGAGAAAAGAGATTTAGATAGAGTTTATGTGAGACGATAAAAAACTAATTAGAATATACAAATGTTTCCAGTAAAATATGAGAAGAAAAGAATATTCCTGTAAAAGAGGAGAAATGTAAATTCACTTCACTTTTTTCAAGAAGTCAGAAAGAATCAGGACAACCGTCGAGCAGCGTCCGTGACATAGAATCGATTCACTTAACTCCTCGTCTACGACAAAAGAGTGAACAATAGTGGTTCAGGAAAACTGTGTGCCAAATGCGTTGACCAATAGAGATTAGAGACTAGGGAAAGCCGGTATTGCTCATATAGCAGTTGTCAAAAAAGAAAAATATTAGAAATATGAAATAATCCAATGATGCAGTAATGTTGAAATGTTTGGAAGTGTATTTTATTATTTTATGTGAAGCGAAATTATGAAATTTTTGTCTAATGACTGAGTTTCATGCATTTTTTAAGACAAGTGTTTGATATGTTGATTCTCTTTAAAAGTACAATTTTGGGGCAGAGCGGGATACATACGTGGATACATACGTAAAGTGGGAATGAGCAAATAAGGATTGTCTATTGTTACAAAAGCAACGCGAAAAAAGTAGCGTGTTGGTTATTTTTAAATTCGATGCATAGGGTTCTTTCTCATTTGTTGACAAAAATGAGCCTAAGCCTCAGGCTAAACAGAGAGTAGTAAGACTCGCGGTAAAGGCTGGTTTTTTTCGGAAAAAATTATAATTTTTATGTACGCATTATAGCCCAGGCTGATTCACTCAAGATCAAATACACCATATACTGGAGGTAAGCGTAATCCTGTGTGCCGTTGTATGTCCGTCGGGTTTTTACATTTTACTTTTAATGAGAAGTGGATTGTTTGATGTGAAAATCGATTTTCGCTGATTTCATCACATTTTGACTTCCTTAAAAAGACTGAATAAGAAAAATTGATTTAACTTTAGAGTCTTATGTCGCCGTTGTCGCTGTCTATGAATACGATAACTTTTGAAAGAATTCTCCGATTGGATTGCCCTTAGGCATATTGTTTTAAGGCCTGAAAAGGAAGGACAAGTTCGTTAATCGGACATTTTTACGAACTGTTTTTTATGAATTTTCACGTACCTGATCGGGAGAAAAGGAATTTTTCGATTTATTTAAAAAAAATTTATACAGCCTTTATAAGTCCTGACATTGGAGCCTGGGGCATATATTATATCACATATATTCCTCGAAATGTATGAAACATGATACCTCTTTTTCTCCTGAAAACATTATTGTGCATTATTGGAATGAAGCAGGCATTGCAGCTGGAAACAAAAGAGATGTAATTACCAAAATAGTACTTTTTAGTGAAAAGTTGTCGAAAGTGAACAGAAATACAAGGCGAAAGGATGAAAGTGAAACGCGAGTTTGCAAAGACCTAGCGTTTGATGATAAGCTCGAGTACTTGTTTGACATTGCGCATTGAATACTGGAGCAGATATTCCATAGGAAGAAGATAAAAAATGCCTAATTTCTTAATGCGAGAAAGGTCGCCGTGTACCCTTAGCTTTTCCAATTGAGACATAGACTCTTGAAAATGAGGAAGTGGTCGAAGACAAAATTGAAAGTAAGTTCATTAACATGTTATACTTTTCAACAATATAGTACATGACACGATTACGAGATTATCTATTTTTTAATGATTTCTTGGCTCTTTCAAGCAGTGTGTCAACTGTACGGGAATTTAAGAAAATTCAGGAATTAAGAATTGCGGTAAGTGCATTTCATTTCGTTATAATTTGTAATCTTTTATTGGCCCTTTTACATTGCATGAAAAATAAGATTTCGTTCTTGTGTTTCAATTTATATTGACGCGGATATCGGATGATTGTATTAAAAAGGCGCGCGAAAATCCTGCGACGTTAGGGTATCGATTGTTTCGACTGATCTAACAGAACACTTCACGCTCTAAAAAATTGTGTAATGTGCTTTATTTAGTGCCGGTCATAAATTCGATGTGTCTTTTGGTAAGTTTCCCTTTAAGATTTCGCATTTCCTATTTCCTTTATACTCAGAAGTGCCCGGTTCTATTTTATTAATTATTATGCTGCAATAAACTTAATTGTCAAAATTAGCGGTTAGGGTGGTTAGGGTGCGTGCAAATGCTCTGTCAGCTGCCTTTTTTGGTAATTTTTTGTGATGTGTAATTAAAACCTCGAATAAAAATTGATACCACTGGGTTTAATCTTCTTCAATTTACTGGTCCTAATTTTATAAGAGTTAATTTTAACTATTATAAAAAACTTAATGTTTTGTGCTCATTTATCACTATTTCACCATTTATATGCAAATACTATTTATTTACTTATGTAAGTTATTTTTCATTAAAAAATGTTCTAATATTTGTACTTCAATTTGAAAAATAATTTACTTTAAGGAACCTTTTTTACATTATTATAGGTTGATCATAATTGAAGTTATTGTTTGAAATCAGATTAAAAAATTTAATCATATCCTATTTCTTTCGAATATAAATGAATCTAAAAAATATTATCAATTTTTTAGATCAATTACATTGTTTTCTACAATGCCGAGGCAGACTACTTTCCAATGCTCATCATCATACCAAGGAAGTACCTTTCACCTTATTTACAGATTTCCTATGCTTTATGTTGACGAAAATACATGTTAAAACGGAGTTTATTGTTCTAATTAATTATAATGGCAACAATAAATAAAAAACATTGTTTTTAGTAGCCTCAAGTAACTTTGTATTAAAAATTCGTAATTTTGTCATGTAAATAAAATGTTCTCAGAGCAATGTTCAAAGATAATATGTATTCCTTGGTTATTAAATTGTAATAATTTCAACCCAAGGATTTTATATTCCAAGTCAGGTCATTGGTATAAAAATATTGGTTGAGACTTCCACTTTCCTACTGTGGATAGCAGCGTTCTTCCTGCAGTGGATCTCCAGTGAAAAGTTATAACTCGTAGGCTGGTACATATACCTAATTGCAGAAACAGCCGATCATTATGTAAAGTACTATGGCTATTTTCCAATTGATTTTGACTCGGAAAGTTAGCTGGCCATTTAAACCTAACATTACCTTCCATTGTAAGATGTGACGTGAAATATGAGTGAAATGACTGCTATTATACTTTTACTAATATTGCCTAAAATAGAAATTGCGTCTTACTTTTATTGTTTCTTCGTATAGGAGCGTAGGTATAAAATAAAATGTATAAGTATGTATAAATACATCTACTTATTCAGCTTCGCGGTGTAGAATCGATCTACCACTGTGGAGCGAACTTGCTAACAGTAAACAAAATTTCAACCTTGACTTTCAATCTTCACTTTACTTTTACTGAAATATTACCACATAGCTAAATATATCAACTTCACTTGTGTGATATAAGCTCTTCAATTAATGTCATACTTTGTATTTATTGCGATTTAAAATTTGTTGCTATCAACGATAGGAAGGTTTTCCCTGTCCTTTGACGAAAGTGTTACCCTTTCTTATCCTTTAACAGTGGCTTTTGCTAAAACATAATCAGAAGAAAACTCGACCACAGCTTCAGACATTCTTCTCGCGGTCAATTTGCTTCCCGTCAGTGTGATTCAGTACGCAGACTGAGAATATAAGACATTAATGTCAGTTCACTACGTAATTGAGGAATAAAGCTCTTAATAGAAAACCAGATTGGACGATTTTTTATGCGAAAAATTTTAGTAAAAAAGGTACAAGAAACAGAAAATTTGAAAAAAAAACTTTGAAGATGTTTTTCACATTGTGTCATGGACGTGCACATTTAAAGAGAGGATTTTGATACTGTATGGTGCCCTGGAGAAACGAAAGAAAGTTACTAGCAGATACTAGTAATGAAATTGCATCTATTTAGGAGCAATTAAAGAGTGCGGAAATAATTTAAGTTTACTACATAAACAAACTGCTGTACGTAATTGAAAATGCACATTTGATATTTTCATCCTTTGAATTAATTTATTTTGATTGTTCTGTTGTTCCACTCTTTTCATGTAACGGCTGTTGGCTGTCACACTTTTCATCGCTCTGCGAATATTATGGGTTTTTCGTAATTGCAACGGCGGCTATGTGATGAAAACTTCAAAGGTTGTGCCCAGAGGAGGATGAGATATTGGCGTTAAATAATTTTTGCACGTGCAACCAAATTTCGGTTTTATCCAAATGTGTCTCCAGTACCCCCTTAGCAGCCTTTACTCTATTCTTTCCCATTGCCTTCTCTCTACCCACGTCTCTATTAGTCTCACAATGTCAAATTCCTGCACATACGAGCCGCTTTGTTACTATTTGTTACGCAATTTGTACGCAATTTTTGCAAATTGGCAAAGGCTTTCGAACTTAACATTATGTTCTCAGTTATAAATTTTACTATATGTTCGAAAATTTGAGAATTTTCTGAAAGTTATCCTTTTTGTTTAAAATTTCAACTGTTTTGTAAAAATTCGTCTTTTTGGATAAAAAATGTAACTCTTTTCGTAAAACATTAACCTGTTGTTTCAAATTCATGTTTTGTTGCTGATCAGTCAACTTAAATCTTTTTTGGATGCCGAATATTTTTTCTGGATAAAAATGCAATTATTTTGTTGAAAATTCAACTATACTAGAAAATGAACTTTTTGTTTAAAATTCGTATTTTTATGTTAAAAAGTCAAAGAAATCTTTCTGGATAAAAATTCAAATATTTTTTTGAAAATTTCTTTTTTTGATTTAAAAGTCCACCTGTTTTAAGAGAATTTTCATTTTTCTTGGAAAAAAATGTAATTGTTTGGTTTAAAATTTAATAAAGTTGTTAAAAAGTCATACTTATGCTTAAAAGTTCGACTATTTAATAGATAATGAACTTATTGTATACAATTCTTCTTTTGGTATACAAAAGTGAACTGGGATGTTCTTTGGATGAAAATTAAAATTTTTTTTTGAATATTTTGTTTCCACAATTCATCTGTTTTAGAAGAATATTCATCTTTTTTAAATAAAATGCAACATTTCGTTTAAGAATTCAACTCTTTTTTGAAAGTTTTTCTTTTTGATTTTAAAATTCACCTGCTTTAGCAGAAATTGTACCTTTCTGTGATAAAAATGCTACTGTTTGGTTAAAAATTCAACAATTTTATTTAAAATTCATACTTCTTGTTTCAAAATTTTGCTGCTTTGTTGGAAATTTAGCTATTTCGTAGAAAGTTTACTTTTTGTTTAAATTTAATAATTTGGGGTTAAAAAGCGAACTTAAAAATCCTTCCTAGATGCAAATTCCACTATTTTTAGAAAATTTGTTTTTTTTTTCTTTTTGATTAAAAATCTGTTTTAAGATAAATTTCATTGTTCATGGATAAAAATGCAACTGTTTAATTGAAAATTCAACTTTACAAAGAAAGTTTGTGGTTTTTTTATTGAAAATGCCTCTGTTTTAGTACAAATTTGATCTTTCATGGATAAAAATGCAACTATTTGGTAGAAAATTCAACTTATTTTTTACAAATCATTCTTTTTGGTTGAAAAAATTCGTCCTTTGGATTAAACATTCATTTTTTTTAGAAATTTTTTTGTTTAAAATTTCATATTTTGACCCTGAAAAATCAACTGGAATCTTTTTGGAATGAAAATTTAACTATTTAAAAATTTGTATTTTAAATAACAATTCATCTGTTTTAAGAAAAAAATTTCTGTTTTGAAAAAAATGCAACTGTTTGGTAGAGAATTCAACAATTTTGTAAAAAGCTATCCTTTCTGGGCAGAAGTTTTTCTTTTTGGATTAAAAATTCAATTTCTTGTGGAGAGACTTATTTTCGGTTAAAAAAATCATATTTATATACTGAAAAGTCAACCAAAATCTTTTTAAAAAAGACAACTCGACTGGGTTTTTCAAAATTTATATTTTCGATTTTAAAAAACTCATCTGTTTTCACAGAAATTTTAATTTTTTTATAAAAATGATACTTTTGGTTCAAAAATATTCTTTTTTTAAGTGTTTAACTATTTTGTTTAAAAGATTTGGTTAAATATTTTTTTTATAAATTATTTTTTTTCTGAATTTATAAATTTTTAGTTGAAAATGCATCTCTTTAATTAAAATTTTAACTGTTTAGTAACAAATCTTATTTTTAAGATTGACCTTTTTTATTTGAAGATTATCCTTTTTTGGCAACAAAATAATTTTGTGGATCTGAGAATTCATTATAGTTGGGTGAAAATGCATCAGTTTCATGATTTCATGGTATTTATTAAAAATTCGTCTTTTTGGTTTTAAACGTCTTTTATTTTTTAAATAAGTTGCATCTTTGTAATTAAAATATAAACTATGGTGTTTTTTTGTTGGGCATTTATCTTTTTAGTTTGAAAATTCAATTATTTTCTGGAAAGCCATCTTTTGTAGTAGAACAAACTTTCTTCTTTGTTTAAAATTCTATGTTTAAAGTATTACAAGATTAAAATAACAGTATTTGAAAGTTAATTATCGAGGGGGAAAAATAGCCAAGGAAAAGAGAATTTTGAAAATGAAGTTTTTGGATACCCTGCCTAATTCTACTAGTCATAACTAGCTAAACATTTTTGGAAAAATAAAAATTACGTACAGTAAGACGGGGGGTGGGAGTAGAAATATTTTGTTACGGTTGGGGACAGGAAGGAGGAGGGGCTTGGAGAGGACCTATAAACTGTTACGTAATTTAAGTACGGTCCCTTACTTCTCATCCCAGAACCACATTTTTTTCATCTATAATATCCTATACCCTGCCTTTGTCGTTCTTCCTTCATCCCTCTCCCTCCTAACACTGTCGTTCAGTATTCTCTTTACATAACTTTCCTCCCATGTAAAATGGTGGTCGATGAAAACTCCGTTAACTATGATCCTATTTTTATTTCGCTAAACGCTCAACTTACCTTCCGAACCTTCCAATTCCACGACTGCCTCGCGATTTTCCTTTTTTCCTTCAGCCTAACTTTACCTACCTAGTTCTTAACTCCCGCCCATACTGTGTTGGAGCTCTTCCACGCCTTGTCTTTCTTTTCCGCTTCTTAGCTTCAACGCTCTTGCCACATTCTTATTTATCCTTTGAGCCTGTTCTTTTCTCTCTATTCTCTTCGTTCCTAAGCTCTCCCACTTTCTTTTTTATCATATGCGCTACCCTCTCCCAGTTTCCTTTCTGCTTGTCGTGCGTCCTTCCACCTACATCCATGTCTGGCCTTCCCTCCATCTTCTTTAGCCTCTTTCCTGTTCTTTCCTTTCAAACTCTAATTTCCTCTAACAGCTGTTTTACTTGTACCTCTTTTGCCTTCTTTACGGATACTGCTACTCTCTGTAACCCTTCTACTTCCTCCATCAGCTCTTTCTCCTCGTTTTCCCATTTAGTTTCTCTAATCCTCGCGTCGTCCCTGATACCTTCCATCTGCTGTTTAGTTCCCCTTAAGTATTCTCTCAATCCTATTATCTCCCCTATTGGCACTTTTAGTAACTCTTTTTCCGAATGCCCTCCAGGCTCTCTTTCGCCGGGCTTTTTTCTCCGGGCTCTTTTGAATATCATTCTTCCTCTTCTGTGACAAAAGATCTTCCCTTTAGTTAGGTTAGACTCTCTATTGCTCGCTTCCACGCTCGCTTCTTTCTCCCAGTGCAGCTTTCTCCCATTCCTACAGACGCGGCTCGACCCCGGACCAGGCATGGCTGCCCACAGTGGAGTATGGAAAAATCCTTTCGCCTCTACGCCACTATCAGCAGTCTCGCTAACGTGCTCCAGCGTTGTCTCCTCCTGCTCTTCCGTCAGTAACGAGGACTTCTCCATACAGCACCTATGTCGCCTATCGCCCTCTATTTTCCTTTATTTTATTTTAGGCCCCCCTTTTCAGTCTTACAGACGACTATGTCCCTCATTCAACATCCCCCAACCACACAAGGATGAAGACTTTGTTTATTATTACCCATCTCTGTGGACTGGAAATAAATATTGTGAACAGTTTTGTTACGACATCAATAACTGTGAGGGCAGAAAGACAACTCTCAGCTGCCTATATTTCAGTAAGGTTGAGAAAGTGACAAGTACAGGCAGAATAGAAAGATAGACTGTTTGCTGCCAGTATTCTAGCCTTAACTACTCTGTAGGAACTTTTCATATTGCTGTCGTTGTCATATCCAACCCCTCGACAATCTGTCAAAGGAATTTTAAATGCCCCCAATTTTAACATTTTAAGCTGGTCAATGGTTTCCCGGTTTTTGTTTGTATAATCAGCAAAGACCAATAGATGCTCTTAAGCTTTATAGGTTCCTCCATTTTCATTGGTGAAATTGACAGCGTTTTAAAAATGCAGTTTGTACAGCGTGAACGGAATCTGGAGTTGCATCCACAATAAGTGAATAATACTTTGCTTTCTTGCGTCCTTAAAGAATACAATTGAATACGGGTAACACAGGGGGCTACCCCACAAAATTGTCAAAATTTACTTTTTTGGCTTCTTGCATTGTCCTATCTGTCCTGCGAACCTTGTTTTTTTTTTAAGAAAGTGAATAATTATAAGGATTGTATAATGATTTGAAACCAAATCATTCCTTTCTTCGACCGACGATATTTATGAATTTTAAATCATGGATTCTTCCTTATGTCTTACGGTCTACATAAATAAAATTAAAATTGAGCCAAAAACCATTTTTTCGAACTTAAAATTTATTTAATTAAAAACTCCTCTCTCAATTCTTAACGTTTCGGTACAATGCGTACCTTTTTTAAAAGGTTTTAACCTGAATAATTATGTTTTTACAATTAGTATTATTTAGCATAATATGAATTTACCTGAGTTATCGAAGTTTAAATTAGTCAAAAACGTCAGATTAATGTCGTAGAGTAAAAATAAAATAAAATCATTGGAAATCTTTTAGTCAAATTCTTTTTCAAAAGTCTATTTTTAAAAACTATAAAAAAGATTATAATAGACTCTCAAAAAACAAATGAGATTTTAATCGATTGAGGAACTATATTTTAAAGAAATTAAAAAGGGAAACTTTACCGTAGGTTAGAAAGGACGAACAGAAATTGAGAGTTTTCATTGAAAGTGCTGATGAGGGAGAGCGAAAATAAGTATAAATCAGTAAAATGAACTCACTAAGATTGATGCTAGATTCGACCCTGGATTGAGGGATTAGTCGTTAATAATCAAGCATTCCGAGAATTTCTTGAAAGAGAAGAGAAATGCGAGTTTCGACAATTTAAATCGCGAATAACGGAACGAAAAATTAATCACGAAGCAGGTCTCCGGCAAACGTCACTAATCGCGATGACTACATTACAGGGACATTGCCTTTAAAACAAAAGAATCTTAAACACGCGATGAGAAATTAATTAATTTTGTTGGCATTACGGTAGAATAAAACAAACACATTAACCTTTCTAAATCGAAACAGATTAACAAGGATTAATTAATTTAATAATACACAAGTAAAATTCATTTGTACTAGAAACAAAGGTAATTAACTCCTAACTTTGAATTAAAAATATTTTCGTACGGCATGGCTAAATAAAATTTAAAATCTGAGTCACGATTTATCTTAGAATGAACGTTTCAAACTTGTTCTAACAATTTGATTTAAAACTCAGCTATGAGAATAACTAACTAAATTTCGAAAGCAATAAGGAACATAACTTTGTCTTTTATTTATTTATTTATTTATTTTTTAATAAAATTAATTGTTCAAAATAGCTGATAAAAAACCAACCCAAACGCACACTCAAGGGCAAGGTGAAAAAGCACTAATAAAGTTTAGATTCTACGTCTTGGGCGCAAAACTAATTATCCGCACAAATCACAAAGCACTTACTTTTCTTAAGACGAGCAGGCTGATCAGTGGAAGATTCACAAGATGGATTATGTCAATCCAGGATTACAGGCTCGACATAGAATACTGCGAAGGTAAAAATAATGTAATCGTCGACGTTCTGAGTAGAATGTCATCGAGATAAGCAGAATACCCATATGACTTGAATGAGGGCAAGATCTGTTTATATGTCTTAGCTAAAAGACCTTCTTTAGATCTACGAGAACCACTGAAAAACTTCGAAAATGAGCCAAAAGAAGACCCTTGCTTACAACAAAAACGAAAAGATATTCATGAGGGAAAAACGAAGAAATTTGAAATCTATGAAAAGCTAATATACCTCACCACTGACAAAGGGAATGGGTTATGCTTAACCAAAGGAATTATACGAAAATTAATTGATGAGTGTCATGAACTGTATGCCCATGTGGGGGCCCAAAGAGTCTTGCACATGCTGAACGAGCATTTCTACTACCCTCACTTCGCTAAAGTGATTAGACGGAGACTATCCAGTCGTAATTCTTGCCAGAAGAATAAAATTACCAACCAAACTAGCTGTGCTGAACTAAGAAGCTAATCTTCTGGGAAGCCAAGTGAGACGCTCTCCATAGATTTTTATGGTCCTTTACCAGCTTTTAAAGGGGGATTTAAATACATATTATCCACGGTCGATGCATTTAGCAAATATGTAAAATTCAACCCTCTTCAAAAGGCAACCGCAAAATCCACAAGAAGTAAAATCTTCAAGGACTACATGTCAAAGTATGGAAAACCCGAAAAAATTGTGACTGATCACGGTAGACAGTTCACTGAGGAATTATGGGGAAAGAAATTACAGCAGGAGGGAATCCCAGCCGTACTGACATCAATTCGACACCCACAAAGCAACATAGTGGAGTGAATCCATCGAGAACTATCAAGGTTCTTTTGGACGTTGGTCCGAAATCGCCGCAACTCCTGGTGGGGATGGATAAGAGTAATTGAAAGCTGTACCCCCATTGAAATTCATCTAAATCAGAAACCTAGAAGAGCCTGTAAAGGTTAGCTACAAAATCCTCCGTTAACGGAAGAAAGGAAAACATACGAAAGGAAAATAGAAATGACACATAAAAAAATCATTAAGAAAGCAAGAAAAAGAGCAGAAGCTTTCAATAGGAGCCACAAACTCACAACATTGAAAGTGGGTGATCTGGTACTGATAAAGCTCCTTAGCAAATCTGAAAAATAAAAAAATAATTTTAGAAAAGCCATAATGAGCCATTCAGACTAAATGGTAGAACAAGAAGTAACGTTGAAATAGACAAAATAATTTCAGAAAAGGCAGAATGAGCCATTACGACCTAAAGGGAAGGAATTAGTAAAATATAGGTAGACGATAAGAATATGAAATACAGTTAAAGAAACAGAATAAAGAGAAATATAGAAAAGACAAGATAAACTGCGTCTACGTCTAATGAAAAAGAAAAAAACAGTGTATATAGGTAATTAACTATTAAATGTAAGGTACTTAAAAGAATCGAAACGAAAAGTAAAATTAAGAAAATTGGGTAGAACATAAGTATATTGTTTAGGTCGTTGGCGGTAGGATTGTTGGATTGATAACTCACTTCAAATTACGTTTAGTGCAAATAGTTTATTGTCATAATTGCACGTAATTCGTTAACGCGGAGAAAACATGTAATAGCTTTTGTCGCTAGCGGCGTCCGACCAATACTGATGCCTAGCGACGGCTTCGGCGCGAACGCACCCTTTTTTCTCCAGAAAGATGAAGAAGCGCGAGACAGACGACGGGCCTGCGTTTAGCCAGTAGCGTAACAAGAGAAAATTAAACTCTTAAACTACATATATTTTCCCCCTTTTGCTTCCATAGGCCGTAAGTAAATCCTAAACATACCGGCCACCTTGCGAGCTTCACGAAAGATTTCAATAATCGCAATAAAGCTAGAATAATACAAAAACAATTTATCAATAATAAAGATAACTCAATATAATCTATGATTCGTTAGAAGTAGGTAAGACAACTAATTGCGATACATGTAGTGATACGGGCCAATTCCCACTTAGCGGGGGGAAGATTGGCATTTCGCAGAAGTACAAGTTCTCCTATCTTAATATTAGGGCTACATGAGAACCACTTGGTTCGCTGCTGCAATTATTGTAAATAATCACGAGACCACAAGCGCCAAAATTGCTCTAAAACGCTTTCGTAAAATTGCCAGCGAGACAAGAGATTCTCAGATAAATCAAGAACTGAATCAGTAGGTACAACCTTTAGCGCTGTTCCACTCAAAAAGTGACCAGGAGTGAACACCTCGCAACTTTCCGGATCATCATTTGCGGGTACCAGGGGCCGAGAATTTAAGCAACTCTCAATTTGACACAAAAGTGTCTCCAATTCCTCCACCGTAGGGGTAGAATTAAGCAATAATTTGCGTAGATGAAGCTTAACGCTTTTAACGCCTGCCTTCCATAACCCGCCAAAATGTGGGGCAATGGGGGGATAAAATGCCAGGTTGTGCCATTTGACGCTAAATAAGTTAACAGGTTCGGATCCTCTTGTATCTTCCGGAAAGCTTGCGAAAGCTCTCGATCAGCGCTGCGAAAGTTTGTACCATTATCGCTATATACATCAGTCGGAATATCGCGTCGCGAAGCGAAACGTCTAAATGCGGCAATAAACGAGGCAGTAGTATAATCATGAACTAATTCTACATGAATTGCTTTTACAGCAAGGCAAATAAAGATCGAGATCCAAGCCTTGTGCGATTTTATTCCGCGACACGAACTGGAGCGGACATAATATGGACCTGCGTAGTCAACTCCAGTATAAGAAAAAGGACGCGAGGGTGTCACTCTGGGGGTGGGAAGCTCGCCCATCAATTGAGTCACTGTTCTAGCCTTATCGCGAACGCAAACAATACAACGATGGACAATGCGAGCTCCTATAATCCAGTACTTGGTACGAGCCATATAAGGAGTTAATTGAGCTCCCGCGTGTAAGAGATTACGATGAAATTGCTCTAATATGAGCCTCGATATCACATGCTTGGGTAAAATTGCAGGCGATTCTTGGTATATTAATAGTTTTGACTGACGTAACCGGCCCAGTGATCCCATATTTGAAACCAGTTACCTTCGCACATAATCAAAGCTCGTGTAAAGTGGTTGCGAAGAGGTGGTAGCGTAGCACACGACTGTAATTGCGCGCGCAACCAACTTC